>JAVSCE010002713.1:0-116970 GCA_032199065.1 Smutsia gigantea | reverse complement strand
TTTTAGATGAACTCTTAGTTACATTATCTTAACTAAAGATGAGTCTTGAGTATGTGAAAGTTGAGAACATCGGTTTATTAGGTAACAGGAACTAAACAAAATTCTAGTGAATTCTGGAGTTTGTTATAAAATAATCTTGCACGATATAAGTGATGACCTTGTTCTGTGTACACACAACTGGGTAATTAGTTACCCAGCTTATCCCACGATTACCCACTTTATGATCCAATCATCACCTTAGTTCACTCTGTTCCTAGCTCTCAGCTCCCTATGTATCCAAAGATGCCTTGAAGAGCAGACATTTATTTATGTAGAAATTGAGCTCTTTTGCAGCTGCCAGGGAACCTGCGAAGTAATTCAAGTTTGTCCTTATTAAATCTAAAGCAGGTACTTAAAAATTATTCCTTATTTGCTTACATTGATATGGTTGACTAAATTATTTTCAGCTGTAGGAAAAAATAAAGATGACTCATTAATTTCTGTGTTCGTATACTCAACTGTTGGGAGAATGGGTGAGCATATGTATAAGCTACTATTGCCCTCTGATATAATAAATAAGAGTAATGTAATATTCAAAAACTCTTTGTTTGGTGGTCTGTGTGGTCGAAGAGATGATAACTGCAGCTGCAGCATGAAATCCATGTGTGTGTCTGTGTTAGAAGGAGAATGCATTGTTCTCCCTTTCTCTCTTTGCAGTGGAATGCAGTAGCCCTCTGGGCCTGGGATATTGTGGTTGATAACTGTGCCATCTGCAGGAACCACATTATGGATCTTTGTAAGTAATTGGAGGAAGGTGGGAGGAAATTGAGAAGGTTACAGAGACTGTGGCTCTCCCGATGTGATACAATTTTCATCTTCATAAGGTGATACAATGCATAGAATACTCAGGGTCTTCTGCATCTAGTCCATTGGTATGTTTGAAATAAAGTAGTTTTTAATGATGCCTGGAGGCATACCCATGTCTCAGAATAAATCTACTCAATCTAAAGATGGCAAGACCACGTTTAGAATGATTGTGGACACAGATGCACTGTTGATTATTCCTTTATATTTCCAATCTCGTATCCAGACTCAAAGGTAAAAATAATGAAAGGAAGAAAATAACTTTGAGCTAAAATATCCTATCAGACCTAATTTTTGCTGGGCAAGAAAAGAAGCCTAAGAAGCAAGGATGTGCAATAATACCCCTAAACATATTTAACAGGGCATTACTGCCAACTAAATAGTCGGTTAATTGTGCTAAAGAAATTTCATTTGAGTATCCATATATTCCATCACACACTGTGATCAACCCATCGTGGATTTGATGATAGCTGTTGGTAGAGTGACTTAGTATCCTTATAGTAATAGTGGTAAGAATGTTGATCATACCAGGAACAGTTGAGGTTACTTTTTCATCCAGGTACTAAAATTGGTTTGTTACTGCAATCAGAAATGGGGCAGAGAAATTTTGACTTTATAGAATTGAAATTGTAGGCACTTATTTTTTAAATCACTCACTTGCCTCTCAGCTTCATCTTGAGCCACTCTCCTGCCCGTTCTGGTAGTTCTCTGGCTTTCCTTCCATGCTTGAAGTGTCCACGATATTTTTTAGAGCCCTTACATATCTTGTTCCCTTTGCCTGAAATATTCTTCGCTTCTTCTCTCCCACTACCTCTGTATACCCGGCACTCTCCAGTCTAAATGTGAGCCATGAATGCAAATTCATACATAATTTAAAATCTTCTTGTACCCACATCAACAAAGTAAAAAGAAACACATGATATGTATTTATCCTACTATATCCAGAATATTTTCATTTCAAAAATGTAATGAACATTTTAAAGTGAAATATTTTACATTATTTTTCTGGTACTAAGTCTTGGAAGTGTATTTTAACACTTACAGCCCATCTCAGCTCAGACTAGCCACATTATAAGTGCTCAGTAGCCACATACGGCTCCTGACTATTGGACAGTGCAGAATTAACCCATAGTTGGTCTGCATGTCTCACTTGAACTGCTCAAAGCTGTTTTCCGTGACCATACTTATGTGGATGCAAACACAGGCCATGACAGTTGTCTCAGATACTCCCACGACATCTGTGGTTTCCTTTGTAGCAGTCACTTAATTTAATTGGTTCTCTATCATGCCCATGTCATTTACTGTATTTCCAGCATCTAGCATAGTGTCCAGTACATGATAGGTTCTCACTAAATATTTAAGTGGTGAATGAATGACTAAAACACAACTAGAAGAGTCTGTGATCATTGCAACTCAGAAAACACAAATCAAATACATTGTTTAGGAAAGCAATCATGGTACGTGTTGGTAGCTTATTGCCTTTGGTGTCTTTTAGTTTTGACCCTGGTTACTTTTTCACACGAGTCAAAGCAGATCAGCAGCTACCATGATGTTTACTATAGATAGAAGGAACCCATCACAGAAAAACACATGCACAGTTTTAAATGTGTTTGGGTGGGATCTTTGATTACATGCTTGCCAATTTCTTTGCCGTGCATTTTCATGGGGAGTTGTGCCTAGAGAAAATTTTAACTTTCTTGGGGCTTGTCTGTAAATAGTTAATTATTTTATATCACCCTATTATTTTTTTGACCCTATATTTAAATCATTGTGTGTCTCTTCTTGGAGGACTACAACAGACAAAAGCCATTGTTACTGTGTCTTAGAGTCAAATACTTGAGGGATCAATGTAGGCTTTCAGTGAGACACCTGCTTTATCATACATTTTAAATGTCAGATAAAGTTGTAGAATACTGAGCTCCTGTAACAAAAAATTATGCAAGTATTTTGAAGTCATGTCTTTCATTCATTCAGTGAATATTTATATCCTGGGCATTTTGCTAGGCATCAGGATATAACAAAGACTGATATTAAATTTTTACCTCAAGGAACATATCCTTTTGTTTACTGTAGACACTAAAGAAAAGTCTGGTTGCCACACTGGGCTTATCTTCTTTTCAAAAATAAATGGATTATGATTCTTTTAAAAAGACTTTTTGTTAAAGATGAAAATAATCTTGATTTGGCAATGGCCATTTTCTAGTAAATTCTGGTCTGGCATTAAATGAATGGCTGTATACATAGCTGTAAATAAATAAGCATGATTACAGCTATGCCCCAGTTGGACTCTCCTACAAAGCTTTCTTTGTTTGAAGACTTCCTCTTTTGAGTCCAGACTGATAGTATACACCCTACTGTAGCTTCCTATTTATTTTACATTGCCCTATCTCTTGGTGGTTTTAAAGAGTCACTGAAATACACAGTCTTCTAGGAGTTATTTTCTCCTTTATTTTGAGTAATCTTGTTCCAGGTGCCGAGGGCATCCAGAAGGGCTTAGGCCCATTTTTTGCCTGTAAGAAGTTATTCTCTTCCCCAAACCATAGGTCCATCAGTGTTTTGGAAGTGTGAAATCTGTCCACTTCTGAGGTGAAGCCATTGCTTCCTGAGCAGTCCTTTGGTAGTAATGGTCTAGTATTGAAGTTTAAAGGTTCCCAAGCCTTAAATGCGACATGACATGAGCCTCTGCGTTGGCAGGGACCTGCTGTGTGTTGCTTGTTTGTCCGCTCGAGGTTGGCAGTGAACAGCTTCTTTCCCTGTTAAAACGAATGGTTTGACTCCTGTACTCATTGCACCAAAAGCTTGAAAACATTTTATATTTGAGAACATTTAATACTCATATTTAATAATTTTTCATGCCATATTGTTTCTTACCTGGCATTCAGATTGCAATCCTATCCCTCCTGTATACTTCTGTTCTTTGTTAGGAATTTCTGGTAAACAGTAGATACATATTTGGCCCGCATTCACTCTGTTAATAAAAGTGTCTTTTTTTCCTATTCTAATATTGAGAGCCTACTTTGCATAGAAAGAGTCCCTTAAAACAACCTAGACCTAGAATAATTTGAGCATGATAGTGTACCTTGAAACAGTTTTGTCATTTACTTAAATAATAATAATTGTGCCTCTTAGCTAAGTTCATAATCCATAGTCCTCATCTAAGTTGAGGATCCCTGCCATCCTTTTGAATATGGCAGTATATTCACAGCCCCAATAAATTCTTTTTTTATTTTTTTTTATTTTGGGATCATTAATCTACAATTACATGTGCAACATTATGGTTACTAGACTCCCCCCATCATCAAGTCCCTCCCCACATACGCCATTGCAGTCACTGTCCATCAGCGTAGTGAGATGCTATAGAATCACTACTTGTCTTCTCTGAGTTGTACAGCCTTCCCCGTGCCCCCCCCCCCACATTACGTCTGCTAATCGTAATGCCCCTTTTCCCCCCTTATCCCTCCCTTCCCACCCATCCTCCCCAGTCCCTTTCCCTTTGGTAACTGTTAGTACATTTTTTGGGTTCTGTGAGTCTGCTGCTGTTTTGTTCCTTCAGTTTTTGCTTTGTTCTTATGCTCCACAGATGAGTGAAATCATTTGATACTTGTCTTTCTCTGCCTGGCTTATTTCACTGAGCATAGTACCCTCTAGCTCCATCTATGTTGTTGCAAATGGTAGGATTTGTTTTCTTCTTACCAATAAATTCTTGAGTATACTGCACAGACACCAGATTCTCTGCTCTTTCAGAAAGAAAACCCAGTTATTCTCTAGTATGAATACAGGTAGCAAAAACAGGTCACGTGAATTCAGATCCTTTGTCTTTCATATTTTTGAAGGATGGGGAAAAAAACCTTACGGTGTATCTCTTCCCCTAAGACCAAATATACCCAGTAACATCCTAGCATTGTTTTCATACAGTTTGATTATTTTCCACCTATGGAAGTTTGAAGGAATTGTCTCTGGTTAAATAATCTTCCCTGAAGCTTTTTATTCTTCAAAAGGGAGACTCCATTTAGTTACCACCTTCAGACAAAACAAATTACACATTAGTAATTCTTGTTCCTTAAATATTTATTCCCAATAGAGCTTTATTCATCAGTTCTCGATCTCAGATTTCTATTCTAAGTTCCCCTCTTTCCCTCCCCTATGAAATTGAATATTTGGATACATTTGCAGTGACTGGCTCTGTTTCCCAAACAGAATCACTTGAGGGGCAATAAACATCACAAAGTGGTGGGCCCCAGATCGCTAATCCATTGGCCTAACAGATTTGCTTCGTTTGACAGCGTTTTAAAGATTTTTGAGTTTTGCTGCCTTCACAGAGCATATGCTATGGTTTGCCACAGGCCTCTCCACCCCCTTTTATTTTGCTTCTTCCCCAGTTCACATGTGTCTGCCTGACTCCTTTAGGGACTGGAGCTGGTCACCCAGCTAGGCCTTCGTGTGGGCAGGCCTGGGTGTCCTAAAGGCCTAAGAGGAAGCATTCACCAAGTATAGGGACAAGATGTCGGTGCTCAGAACAGTAAGAGTTAGGAGGTGGCTTTGAGAATGTACTACATTTACCAAATTAGAATCAATTTTGTTTGGACAAGTCAGGTTATGTGCAGAAGTAAAAAGTGCCTTTTCCTTCGTTCCTATGATTTTGAACACGGATAGGAAATCATTACAAAGCATACTGTTAAGTCACATACCTGCTTTCTCTGCTCTTCACCTCTTTTCACATTTACTAAAAAATAATTACAGCTGCGCAACCACTTGAGATTTTGTTCAGATTTGCGACCCCAGCCCCAGCCCCACTTGGGCCCCAGTCATGTGCTTGTGTATTGTGCAGGGAGAGCTGGTATAGATTGAAAGGCTGCTGCTGCTCAGGTCCAGTCATCTTGTCGCCCTTGTTCCCGCAGGCATAGAATGTCAAGCTAACCAGGCGTCTGCTACTTCCGAAGAGTGCACGGTTGCATGGGGAGTCTGTAACGTAAGGAAACATCTTTCCCTGTCAGCATGGCTTGTATTTGTAGTACTGCTTTTCCTGCTTTGCCAGTCTTGAGAATAACTAGGAAAAAAAAATGACTAGCCCACCTTTCTCCCAGAAGGTATACAAATAGTAAAAAAGAGTTTAAATCTGTGTACTGTTCAGCTGTTACAGGGTAAAAATTATTAGTTATTGCAGAGGTACTTGTTTGTTTTAATTATAAAGTGGACCCACTTTTGTTAGCAACATTTTGGGGATTCGTCTATACAAAAATCCTTCAAAGCCTATGGCACAATCTTTAGAATATTATTCTGTTGAAGGAAATCTTTACCTTCTTAACAGACATTTTTTTATTAAGGTATCGTTGATATACAGTCTTATGAAGGTTTCATATGAGCAACATTGTGGTTACTATATTCCCTCTATTATCAATTCACAGACTTTTTTTTTAAGATGAGATGTTTTGTGGAACTCTTTGGTGAATAAACTGAGTGTTCACATGCGTGTATATATGGGCTTTAAGTGTGGCAGATGTACTAAGTTAGGATTTTTTTTTTTTAACATAGCTTATGCCAGAAATGTTTTGTGTAGCATCATTGGACTGAATGTACAGCCTTCCAGGGTGTGACAGCTGTGTAGGATAACAAATATCAAATTTGTTAGGATGTGTTAAAAATTCATCCATATAGCTATACAGTCTTGGTCACATGAGCTAAAATTGTCCTGTCTGGGCTTCTGTGCCAAGGGGACAGAAGACCCACAGCTCCTAGCATGGCACAGGACTGTGGGGCTCTGGAGTCGGACCACTGTTCCCTGTCTCTGTGCTTTACTTGCACAGTGACTGCAGGCAAGATGTCTTGACATCTCTAAGCCTGTGTTCCCTCATGTAGGCTGCATGGAGCCATGATCAGGATGAAATCACTTATGTTAAAAAGTGCTTAGAACACCTCCAGGCACAAAGCAGACATAAGTGTTTGTTAAATATAAATAAATACAAATTTGGGTGGTGCTGGCTACTGAGGAGGTAGTAGCACAGTCCTTTTCCGTTTAGTGGAGGCTCTCTCCCCTGCCCATGCCTTGTGGTTGGTGTTCCTTCATTGTCACGGCCTTTGAGCAGTTTCACAGCAGCCTGAATTGTCCAACAAACAGCTTTGCTCGTTTATGGGAATAAAAAGTAAGATATATTGGGTCCTTTACTCTCCTTGGCATTCAGGCATATACTAGGAACCGTGTTACTTTGTGGTGCAAGAGAAGGGAGTAAACTTCCCCTTAGATTTGGTTAAGGAGAGACTTGTTCAGAGAGCCTGCCTGAAAGAAGAGCTGGCGTGATCTGGCAGAAACCTCTGGACTGTCCTGGGGTCTAGTTCTGGGTCTTCTCCCAACCAGCCCATGAATTAGGCAAGTCTCATCACTTGCCTGAGTTTCAGTTCCTGTCTGTGAAATGAAGATAATACCTGTCATGCTTGCCTGTGAGGCTCCAATTAGTAAGGTATGTTACTGATAGTATTAGTAAAGTATGTTAATGTCGTCTGCAAACTGTAAAGCATGAGTTAGTGTACTCTGAGATGACCACACCTGTTAATATTATCTCAACTCGTTATCAGCAGGGAAGTTGGGCTCAGGGTCATTGATGGATGCTGCCACCTGCCCTGTGGTCCAACGTGCAGTCCCCCTTTCCCTGTCTTCTGGGGTAGACCCTGTACTGCTGCACAGTGCCCGACGGGGAAGTGGGAGTGGAGAGAGGTGTCTGAATACCCTTGTGAGCCTGTCCCCACCTGATGGTTGCGAAAAATGCCTTAGCTTTCTGCCTTTGGAAATTGTGTCTTCTCTTTTCCACAATGAGCCATATGAGGGTCAGTGGGAAAGGCCCTCTGGGAGTATATTTGTCCTGTTGGATGTGCAGAGGGTACTAGCTGTGGAGTCCACTCAGAATTACTGAATTCTCTTTTTTTGTCTTTGTCAAAAGACAAGTCACAAGATGATAGTCTGCGCTATGATTCTTCTTTAAGTTCCATGTATGTTTTGGAAGACATACTGACTAGATTTCAAGGCAGTTATTAACCAAGCTTGTAAAAGTTTTCGTCATTTTGTTGGGGTGTCAGCATTTCTCCCTGGTCCCCACTTCAGCTAGCCCATCGTGGATTAGAGGAGGGGGCACACTTGCCACTTCTGCCTTCGTACTCGTATGATCTGGGGAGGAGAATCCATTGCAGAGGGGTTAACTAGCGTCTGCGTGTGATGAGCTCCCGCTGAGAAACTGCACATGGGTTTCCCTTTTCCCCAAATCTGAGAGCCAGCTCACAGCTCCCCATCGGTTCCCAGTATTCCTGGTGCTCTTGCCTTTTTACTTCTGTCTTGATCATGAAATAAGCCCTTTGATGCTCTTTAAACTGCTGGGTGCAGTTTGCCCATCATAACAGTCCCCTTTACCCTAATTTTTTTCTCGTTCCTTTTTAACACAAAATCCCTCCTCCATCAAGGGCTTATTGAGTATTGAGCTCCTGTAATATCAGTATGACTGAGCAAATCTGGAAATACAGCCTCGTGAGCCAAGTTGAGCTGGGTATGGGAAGGTCGTAGAAGTGCCCATCTCAGCTCTGGGTAGGTGGCAGTGGCAGTATGCTAGCTAGGGTGCAGGAGAAGCTTCTACTCCTGCGGTTGCCATTCTCCAGGGTGCTGGAGGAGCAGCTGGAGACCAAGAATGGGGAAGTCTGAAATCTGGTGTGAACAGGCCTCCTCGCTCATGTCCAGGGAAAGTAGAAGCACCCCCTTAACAGGCCAAACGACCACAACGAGAGCCATACTCCATCCTCCCTTAAGAGGAAGGGAGGGAGCTCACTGCTAGGGCATCTAGCATGCTTCCTAAATCATTTCTGCCTGTAGTGGAGATGGCTTCTCTAACTGTTTCATTGCAAATATCCTTATACCTAACCGAGTGGTGACCTTTTGCCTTGCATTATCTGTCTCCCATAGTTCTTCTTCAGCTCCCTGTGTGTAACTACCCCACTGCCCTTGAGACATATTGTCAATAGATGGCTGAGCCTGCACAGACTTATTTTTAATAAAATGTATCTTTTCTTCCAGCATGCTTTTCACTTCCACTGTATCTCTCGCTGGCTCAAAACACGGCAGGTGTGTCCATTGGACAACAGAGAGTGGGAATTCCAAAAGTAGGTGTCCCTGGATTTTTGATGTTGTAAGACTGGGCTTTGTGGTCAGTGCCCTTCTGTGACTCACCTCATGCTGGAGGGCACATAGCCTTAGAGGATGAGGACTTGGAACTTGCTTTGTTTTGTAAACTAGCTTTTGGTAAATTAAACAAATGTATGTGGCCAAATGCACAGATGCATGTCCAACATGAGGTGTTTGCTGCCCAGAGTACAGTTACTTTGCTTTCATACTTGGTTATTTATTTTGGTAAAGAATTTTGAAAGTCTTAATCAAATGTATGTTCATTTTTTAAGAAACCTGCCAGATACTCAGTATCTAACTCACGCCATTGTGCTCCATTCAGCAGAGTATATGTGTAAGATGTTAAAATGTATACAAGACTGTCCTTCCCTGTCCTTAGGGAGCTTGCGTTCTGCGTGGAGCCAAGACAGTAACACATGTCAAGGCAGAAGCACTTTTCTAAGTCCTGAAAAGGCCTTTATAACGGGCTCTACCCTATAGCAGGCTCAGGATTCGTTTTGGACCCAAATGTCTGGTGTTGCCTATTAAGTATGCGCAGTGCTACACCTAGGAAGTGGGGGCTCTGGGAACTTCCCCGTGTTGGGCTTTGGCACTGCCACCTCATCCCCCCGGTGACTTTGCCAGGCAGTGGCTGTCAGTGCATTGGGAAAACAGACTCACAAGGAACAAATGACACCACTCTTCAATCCGATAGGTAGCTTCTGGGTTGTTTTCCAGCTCACTAGCAAACACTGGAGCTCTGCCTTGTGTGGAATTCGGCACAGCAACTCTTCTTAGATGATATTCAAGTGGACTTCTTATGACAAGTGTTTAAAGGACCTGGTAGTCCTTCAGATGATTGAAGCGGTGACCCAAAGTTCTAGTGCCCTGTTTGCATCCATCTAACGAAGTGTTTTTATCAGAAACTAACTGCCCAAAAAGAACCAGGACAACAAGACTGTGTATGGTAATAATGAAGAATTTTGTGTTGAAGAAATCCATTTATATGTGGAAGAAATTTCCTGGCCTTGTTTATTTTTATAATCCTGCTGGAACCAAATTTTGGCTTCTGGGGACACCAGAAACCATCTGAAATCTGTAACTAGTTTCTCCACAGTTCTTTCTGTAGTTCCAAATGTAATCAGGGCTGTAATTGGAACTGGTGATAGATTTTGAAATTGAAGGCTACTCAGTTACTACTCTTTGTATTTGCCTTATCCACACTTGCCTGTGTGATGCGGTGGAGGGGTAAGTCGGCTGCCATGGGTAGGCGAGGCCTAGAGCTGAAACTGTGTCTTAGCCATCAACTGGGCTAACAGGCAGGATTCCCTTTCACAGCCGCCAACTCTGGCTTTCCCTCTCACCTCCCTAATACTGCTCGGTAACTGGTAAGTGGAAGGAGAGTCAGATGGTTATGATAAAGTCCCAGGGAGGTACTGTCACTGAAAAGGGGGTTGTAGATAAGATGTTATGAAGGATAAGATGGAAGGGGCAGACACAAGTGTTACAACCCAAACTTAGAGCACACTTGTGGCCATTTACATCTTTTCAAAGCTTTAATCAAATTTGCTCATATGTTTAAGCAGTTTTTACAATTTCAAGCAGGAAATTATTAAGGAATTAATAAAATAATTTGCTTTGTCTTTCAGGTATGGGCACTAGAAAAAGAGAATCCTTCCCTCAAGCTCAACTATTTTGTTAATTCATTTAATGACTTGCCTTCCTGTTACTGAATTATTAATTAGATAGAACCATGTCTTTTCTGCTTTGTCTTTTCATTTTGCTGTTCCTGCAGCCATATTGTATTCTGTGTCAAATAAAATCCAGTTGGATTCTAGAACAGATGCTGCCTCTTACGTATGTGAACAGAGTAAATGAAGGGTCCCCTCTTCCAAGGTGGGAAAGCCAGCTTTTGAAAATGTTGTCCAGTAGAGCCAGAGCAGAGTTACTCTGCAAGCAAGTTGCTTGGTGAGGAGGAAGCCTGGTCTGCAGCTGGTTACTGATGGCTCCTTGGGCAGGTTGTCTCTGCTCCAAACGATCCTCCTTCATAAATGGCTTTTAAGGACTAAATGGCATCAAGAGAGCCCAGAAAGATCCTTTGTAAAGCTATAAAACCACTATACAAATGTTAACTTTGTGAGTGACATGTTGCTTTCTCTTCTTACTTTAGAAAAGTAAGCTTGAAAAACTCTAATATGCAATCTTGCTGGCAAAAGAATAATTTATGAACTCAAGTTGAAAACTGTTGTCGCTTAAAGTTAACAAGAGAATTCAGGTTTCCTTCACTACTCCTACCTTTGCAATTTGTTTAAAACACCCACGCCATAGAAGGAATTGTCAGGCCTCATACAATTCAGTGGTGACGTAGGGTCTTTAGTTGAGAAGCAGTATAGTTTCCTGCAGGGGTTCTCAGAGTATGGTCTGAGGACTGTTGGGGGTACCTGAATCCCTTTCCCAAGCTTCAAGGAGTTCCTTTTCCAACTGCACGCCTGTATGAGGCCAGCTTTTTCTTATATACTTCAAAGCAATGTGTGGAATGAAGAAGCAGCCGTGAGAATCCAGCTGTCTTCTATTAAGTCAGATATAAAAGACTTGTAAAATGTAAAGCTGGGCCACACTACTTTTTTTCATATGAAAAATAGTTGCTTTTAATAAAAATATTTATGTTAACATGATAGGTTGTTCTTTTTTAAATCTTTAAAATTTCTTGGTTTTGATCTCCATTCTGGTAAATATCCATAGATGTAACCCACACAAAAACTTTGAGGTCTTCAGTTTCTAAGATTTTAAAAGGGATCCTGAGACAAAAATTTTGAGAACCTCTAGTTTAGTAATTAAGAACTTTGAAGTCTTAACAATGCTGGATCCAAGCCAGCTCCCCCACTTAGCCAGCATGGAACACACTCACAGGAAGGTAACTACCACTGTCACTGTTACTTTAGGGCTACCATTGTTGGCAGAAATCCCCTCTTTTAAACCCCTTTTGAGTGGCCATTCGGACTGCATCAGCATCAAAGGGCACATTCTTTTTTTTTTTAATAAGTTTATTTTGATATCATTAATCTACAATTAAATGAGTAATATTATGGTGATTACACTACCCCCTTCATCAGGTTCCACCCCCCCCCCCAACCCCATTACAGTCACTGTCCATCAGCATAGTGAGATGCCATAGAGTCACTACTTGTCCTCTCTGGGTTGTACAGCCCTCCCCGTGCCCCCCCAACATTACATCTGCTAATCGTAATGTAAAGGGCACATTCTTGCACAGGCGACATTATGTATTTGGAGGCTTGCTTGGATATTAATCAGGACTCTTGGTGGCAGAGTACAGAAATCTGGCTTCCACTTAGATGAAAAGAAAATTGTTGGAGAGTCATGGGCTATGGAGTGTAACAGAAGAAAGGGTGGGGATACAATTGGACCTAAGGATGGATGAATGGAGCTGGGTGTTGCTGCAGGATTCTCACTGCTGCTCTTCTACGGGGGCGAGCTATGAATATACGGCAGGAAAACTGGATGCTGACACCTCCTCTGCCACCTCCTCCCCCAGCCCCACATTCTGATTCCAAAAACCCCACCTGAGTGAGTCAGGTTCCCATAGCTGGACTAATTGGTAGATTCATGGAAAAATAGTGCCTGCCTTGAGAACCTCAGAGTTGGAATGTAGGGTAATAGTTGCCAGGAGAACAGGAGTGATGTGGGACAGACAGAGCCAGAAGTGTCTGCTCTAAGACTTGCTAGGAGCCAAGAGGCATCCTTGGAACATACAAATCCAGACAGCCTTGTGTTGCTTCCTGAAACTGGTGGACATAAGTCTTCTGCGAGATAATTTGTGGAATTTGCTAGGTGCCTACTGTGTGCTGTGCCTAGAGAACACAGCAGAATCAGTCTCTTCCCTCAAATAGCTCACAGTCTAGTAGGAGACCACTAAGAAAACGAATGAATGATGGGTACTAATTCTGGAGAGTTTGACGGCCCAGATCTGGGCCTGATCTTGGTGCCCATCCTCTCTTGGCTTCCTTCTGACAACTCCTGTGCCCTGCAGGAGCCCCTCTTCAGTCTGTCCGTGGAGATTCTGTTCTCGGCTTCTGCTCTGTGGGAGACCTCAACCTCACCAGCAGCCAGAGCATGCTGGGCCCTGCAGGAGCTGGCTGTGCACATCTCCAAATCCACCTCAGTAACCTCACGTTAGTAGCTTGAACTTGGCCATGGCGTGTGTATTTGCACCACAGAAATTGGGAAATGCTACAGATCAGAGCTTCTTTTTCTTGGAGAGCCTGTTGTTAGTCATTTACCAGCACACCACTTCAGGAAAACGCTGTCCATTTGTCAATCCCTGGCTGTGTGTCTCTTAGACCCTTCAAAGCAGCATGTCAAAAATGACTAACCTATCATTTTCTGCCAACATTCCCCTCCTGCATGACCTAGCCTGGTTAATGATATTGCCACTCATCTGATTCCTGAAGCCACAGGCATTCAAAAGGCATCACAGGTACTCCCCTCTCCTTTGCCTCTGTATCTAATTAACCATTAAACCCTATTCATTCTACTGAGTACGCTCTCCAAAATCTGTACCCTCTTCCCCATTCCCACTGTTGTTGACAGAGCCCAGGCCTTCATTTTTCTCTCAAAGCAGTTTTCTCTGGCGGGTCACACTATTATTAGTCTCCTTGCTACAACCTGAAGAGAGTCTTAAGTTTGGTCTGTGGCCCATTCCACCGGTTGAGAAATTCCCTACCTTGATGGAAGCAGAGTTCATTTGCCATCATAGACTTTGAACTGATCCTGGTTCCTCCACCTTCCGTGCAGCTGGAGCGAGGTAGGTTACCTAACTTCCCTCCACAAGAGGCACTGCCCCTGCCATCCAGCAGGGCCTTGGGCAGCAGCCCTGGCAGCTCCCGAGGCTGAGTGCAAGTGGCAACATGGGTGATGACATCCGGTGCTGGGCAGCGTCCGTGGCCAACACCTCCCCAGACTGGTTCTGTGGCGTAATGTTGGCTGTGGGCCTGGTTGCTGCTTGTTCACTGGGCCTGACCGCCCATCATCCCTGGTGCTGCTGTGAGCTCTCCAACATCCCTTAGGAGCCACTCTGCTGTAAAAGTCGGCTGGCTTTTTGGTTTTCAGCCCTCGTTATGGTCCTTTCCTGTGGGTCCACACCTCTTTATTTATTTATTCTGCAAACATTCCTGGGAAGTCCCTCATCTTATTTGTAATGTCATCTGACATTTTTCATTCATTTCCTCAGCTGACAAAGCACCCTTCTAAGAGTCCTTTGCCTATTTTCCTATTCCTTGTTTTTGTCCCATGTTTTCATCAGGTTCTTTTAGAATCAGAACTCACTGCAGAGTTGATTCCCTGTGTAGTGACATCATTTTCCATAGATACCCCTTCCCTTCTTCCTTGTTGGACCAATGTTTGACCTACCATTAGAACTAAACTTTCTATGGGCCTTTTGCTCCAGCTTAGCAGTCCCTGTCTATCAGCATAATAAGATGCTATAGAGTCATGACTTGTCTTCTCCATGCCCTTATAGTCATCTTTAATGCCACCTTCCCTCATTCCCAATGTCCCCGTGGTCTCCATGTCCTATCTAGTCTGTCAATTTTACATCATCATTTAAATCCACTCTGTCCCCTCTACTGCCATTATTTAGGCCTTTATCATCACCTGGGTTGTTTAAAATATCACTGAATTTTAGAACTTCTTAAGAATACAACTGCCTAAAAGGTATAAAGACACAGGAACGATCTAACACTAGTCAAATGGTATAATAATTAGATGATGAGACCTCAATAGGGTAGAATATTATTTTTCAAAATTATGAAACAGAAAAAAAAGGATTTACTACTCTGTGATGCCAAGAGGAAGTAAAATTATCGTAGGCATTGTGATTGCAGCAATACAAAAAAAATGCACCACATGCAAAAAGGAGAAAGGCATATTAAATTATGGGTCATTTAAAACCATTTTTCCTTTATTCTTGCTGTGTTTTCTCTTGCATTTAATATAAGGATGAAATAATCCCCCTAAGAAGCTAAAATGTCTACAGTTTCCAGAAGCTTCTGCCTGCTGAGATCAGTGACTGGACCTGCTGCAGCTTTATCCTCCCAAGTTACCACTTCCATAATGCCCCCATATACACAGTCTCCCTTGATCTGCCTAATCGCTCCTTCTAACAGGTCTTTGCTTTTGAGCAGTCGGTTGCTATGTTCCTTGTTTCCACTCCCACCCCAGTTCATCTCAGAGACACCTGACACTTTTAGCTGCTTGAGTCGCACTGTCAACCTCCCTCTCTTCACTACCTGCCAGCCGTGGATTGTAATAAAGATGGCAGGAGCTGGAAGGCTCTCATGCCTTTTTCTCTCTCCTTGCTTTATCTGAGTTTCCAAGTGCTTCCTCTGCTGTCATTATGTCTGGCTTCTTTATATCCCCTGTTCTCCTGAGTGACCAGCATTATCTGTGTATTTTCACACTCCTACTCAGATTTGTCCCAAAGGCCATCTTGATCCCCAGTGTCCCCTCATGGTGAGGGGTCAGATGAGCTTAGGTGAAAACCCTGGCTCTGCTACCAACACATGAGGACTCTGAACAAGGTTCTGAGCTTGGGTTCCTTATCTGAAAAAGTAGGGGTAAAAACAAAAATGGTATACCTAGGGGTACCATGAAAAGCAAGAAATAAGGAAAATTAGATTCCCTGCTGAAATGAACATGGAACAGATCAGAGCTGGGATTTCAGATGGGCAGGCAGAGGAAATGTGGGTCCCAAGCAAGCCAGGAATGGGCTTTACAGGGATTGAGAGTGTTAATAAATCCAAACAAATAGTATGTTGACTTCTAAAGAGAATTGATCTTGGAAACTCCAAACTGGAGCCTCATGAGGCAAAGGCAGGCATTGCCCGCCCCTGTTATCTGCGGAGGGGGCAGCCTTGGCCAACGGACTTTGCTTATTAACAGCCCAGTGGCCAAGCTAGCCTCAATTTGATCTTAGCCTGATAACTTTAAATATTTGTGTCATCTAATTAACTTCAAAGAACCTGCTCCTAACTTCCCATTGCATTTACAATTGAAACTTCTCATTCAGGACCATCTCATCTGCTGGTGAGTCGGCCCCTGCCTTCCTGCCTGATTTCATCTAAGAATGTCATTTCCTCAGGTGTTCTCAAAGCTCCCACCACCCTGCAGGGAATCAGCAGCTGCCCCATGGCCTTGGCCAGGGACTCCCCCACATCTCCACGAGGCTGGCTTCTTCAAGTCTCAGAACTCACCTTAGCTGTCACCTCCCCAAGGAGGACTTCCATGCTGCCCTGTGGAAATGACCACCCAACTCACTCTCTCACATCTCCCCATTGTTTATCTAAATTGTCTTGGTGACCTATGTGATTACTTGTTTACAGGTCTGTCTGCCCTTCCGGTTCTGAAGCTCCAGGAAAGCAAAGAGCTTGCCTATCCAGTTTGCCCCTGAATCTCCAGAATGGCGCCTTCACTGAGTGAATAAATAAAAGAAAGAACGAATGAAAGAAGGCCCTTGTTTTTATTTGGTTCATGCCTACTGAGCCAACTGTCTGATCAAGACTTACTTGGTGGTCCACTGGGAAAGAATATTAAACTACTAGAGAGAAGATGTATTTCCTCTAATCCCTGTAATAACTGTGGTTCACTTCGAAATTATTTTTGTGTTACCTTCTGTATATGAGTCTGAGAGCCTGGTAATTATTGTCATCGTTGATGCCATTGATGGTTATTGTCATCATTATTTCTTATTCACTGGTTGTCAGTGATGTGTCAGCTATTGTAATGGGAACTTTGCTATCCACTTGATCTTCATAAAAAATTGAATCTATGAGATGAATGCTATTACCCATGTTACAGATCAGGAAACTGAGGCTCAGAGAGCTTAAGTGACTGTGTAAGTCCTCATTGAAAGGAATGGGAGAGGCAGAATTTGAATCAGGGCTGGTTAGACTCCAAAGCTTGTGTGCTTCTCCCTAGGCCCACAGTTGGCCCGGAGCCCTCTCCCCACCCTCACCCAGGGGATTGGCTCCCCTTTTCCTGGTCCGTGGTGGTGACGGTTCTGCGTCGCCCCACCCCTTGCCGACACCTGCCTACCCTGCAGGGCTGTCATCCAGGATCCAGAGTAGACAATCTTGTTATTTTAAACTGTGGAAGACATGACCGTTAGGGAAGGAGTGAAATTCCTACCTGTTGCTTTTTGTTTGTTGACTTTGTTTTGGTTTTTAGAACCCCAGTTCTTAACACAGTGAAGGTCAGAGCTGAATGTATGAATCAATAATAATAACACTGTTCATTAAGTTGGGGTTTGGGGGAATAGCCAGGTTCCCTCATTAATAAGGAGGCTGTAACTATTTACCAAGGGCTCCCACTCCGTTATCTCATTTTCTCTCTCTCTGGCCTTCTGAGAGGCAACTTGGACTTGTGGAGAGGAGGCAGTCTCATACGGAGATGAGTCTGGGTCCACCTCGCAGTCCACCACTGAGGAGCCATGTGACCTTGGGCAGGTCACTGATCTGAGTACCTCTTTCTTTCTTTTTTTTTCCTTCCTTATTTTATTATTTATTTTTTTATTTATTTAAAACATTTTTAATTGAAATATAGTTTATATACAATATTCTACAGGTTTCCGATGGACGAGTTTGTGATTTATCAATTATGTACAGTATTAAATGCTCACTATGATGTGTAGTTACCATCTGTCGCCAATGATTTTGCAATATTAGGAGCTATAGCCTCACTTACTTCTTTGTCAGTTATCATACAATGAACCTCACCTTTAAAAACACCTTGATGAACAGATCTACAAATTTTAACATACGTATAGATTAGTGTAACCCCGCCACAATCGGAGTACCGAGCGGTCCCATCTCCAAAACACCTCCCTCATGCCATCTCTTTATCAACACTGCCTCTAACCGCTGGTGACCACTGAGCCTTCTCCCTCTCAATTGTCTTTTTGAGAATGCCAGAGAGCAGAGTCTTACCTTTTAAGACTGGCTTCTTTCACTCCACATGACGCCTTTGTGACAAAAATCCAAGTTGTCCTGTGCATGAAGAGCATGCTCTGTTTTATCCATTCCATCATATGGCTGCACCAGTCTGCTTTAGCCATTTGGGTTGTTTTCTGAGTTTTGAGTGTCTTGTATTTGTTGTGGTTCGTTTTGTTTTTGTTTTTTACAACTTAAAAAAAATTGTGGTAAAATACACATAACATAAAAAGTACCATTTTGAAGTACAATTGAGTGGTGTTAAGTACATTCAAAGTGTTGTACGACTGTCACCAACTCTTTACAGAACTTTTTCATCATCTCAAACAGAAGCTCTCTCTGCTTTAGACAATAATGCCCCATTCCTTCTCCCCAAGCCCCTGTAACCTCTCTGCTACTCTCTGTCTCTCTGAGTCTGCCTATTCCAGGGGCCTCATGCAAGTGGAATCATACGATGTTTGTCCTCTCGTGTGTCACTTACTTCACTGAACACAATGTTCATCCATATTGTAGCATGTATCAGAATTTTCTTCCTTTTTAGACAGAATGGTATTCCATTCTATGTATATACCACATTTTGTTTGTGCATTCATCTGTCCATGGATCCTGGGTTTTTTCTCACCTTTTGGCTATCAGGAATACTGCTGCAATGAACATATGTACATCAATCTCTTTGAGACCTTGCTTTCGATCCCTCTGGGTATATACCTACAAGTAGAGTCACTGGGTCATATGGTAAATTCTATGTTTACCCTTTTGAAGAATTGCCAAGTTGTCTCCCACAGGGGAGACACTATTTTACATTTCTTACTAGCCAAGTACTCTAATTTCTGTACATCTGTATTAGTCAGCTCTGGCTGCTATAACAAAATACCACAGACTGGGTGGTTTAAACAACAGAAATTAATTTTCCACCATTCTGGATGCTGGGAAATCTAAGATCAAGGTACTGGCAAGTTTGGTTTCTGGTGACAGCTCTCTTCCTTGCTTATAGATGGCCACCTTTTGGCTGTATCCTCACATAGCCTTTCCTTGTTATTGAGCTTGGGAAGAGAGAATTCAGGTCTCTCTTTCTCTTCTTAGAAAGACACCAATACTATGGCATTAGGGCCCCATCCTTACAACCGCATTTAACCTTAATTATCTCCTGAAGGGCCTATATTCCAAATACGGTCACATTGTGAACTAGGGCTTCAACATATGATTTTCGGGATTGGAGGGCAGCACAATTCAATCCATAGGAACATCTTTGCCAAAGCTTATTATTACCCATTTAAAAAAATAATAATAACCATCCTAAGCGATGTGAAGTGATGTTCCACTGTGGTTTTGATTTACATTTCCCTAATGACTAATGACATTTAGCATCTTTGCGTGTGGTTACTGGCTATTTGTATATCTTCTTTGGTGAACTGTCTATTCAAGTCCTTTGTCCATTTTTTAATTGGGTTGTTTGGTGATAAATTGTAGGAGTTCTTAATATAATCTGTATATTTAAATGCTTATCAGATATATGACTTGCAAAAATTTTTTCCCATTCTCTGGGTAGCCTTTTCACTCTATTGATATTGTCCCTTGAAGAACAAAAGTTTTCAATTTTGATGAAGTCCAATGAATTTTTTTTCTTTTGTTGCCTATGCTTTTGGTGTCATATTTAAGGAACCACTGCACAATCCAAGATCATGTATATTTGCCCCTTTGTTTTCTTCTAAGAGTTTTATATTTTTAGCTCTTAGATTTAGTTCTTTGATTTATTCTGAGTTAATTTTTGTATATGGTATAAGGTAAAGGTACACCTTTATTTTCTTGCATGTGGATGTCCAGTTTTCCCAACATCATTTGCTGAAGAGACCGTCCTGTCCCCCATTGAGTGGTCATGGCCTTATTTTGACCCTTGTCAAAAACAAACTGATATACATGTGAAGGTTTCTTTCTGGGCTCTAGTCTATATCATTCTATTCTAGTTTCTGGGCTCTCTATTTTAATGTCTGCCTTTATGCCAGTACCACACTGCTTTGTTTGTTAAAAGTGGATATTACCTCCCTTGCAAGTTGTCATGAGAATGAGAGATAATGCAAATGAAGTGCCTAGCACAGAGCTTGACACACAGTAGGTGCTTAACAAAGGGCAGCTATGTTTATGAGAAGGCTGGTTAGATGCCTTCAGGTAGAAAGGGCCAGAGACTCACACAGGTTCCCTCAGACACACTGGGAAATCATCTCCATCTGCACAACTGGCCTGGGGAGTCTGGACTGTCACTCAGGAGGCAACTGGTTGTCCCTGAGCAAGTGTCCCCTGCTTCTCAGCACCTGAAGGACATTTTCTGTGTTTGCTTTTCTCTTCTAGTGCTACTGTCTAAATTCAGATTCCCCAAAGAAGCCCCTGAGACAAGAACTTGGTGGTTTATTTTGGAAGAGATTGCTGGAAGCACAGTGAGGGAGGAGAGGGAAAATGAGACCGGAAGTGCAGAAGGTTGTCTCTGTGGGCCACTGGGGCCCAGTCCCACGGGGGCAGCTGGGAACTGCGCAGAGCACACCGCCACACAGTGCTTCTGGGGGATTTATACATGGATTCCTGCAGCCCTGGAGGCTTGAGCTCTGGCCCCTCTGGGCTACCCTACAAAAAGGTCTGAGCACCACAGCTCCAGAAAAAACCCTCAGGCGAAGAAGCAGAGCCAGGAGGGTACTGGAAGCTGCAGGCAGCAAGCCAGTTCCAGCACCTGCAGGTGGACTGCAGGGAACCGGGGGATGGAGGCAAGGCACCAACACCCTCCACACTTAACTACTTCAGGACTCCTGCATGCTCAAGGCTTTCACCTCCTCGACTTTTGGCTTTAATTTCTATGTATCTCTGGGTTTCTGTGTCACTCTGCTGACCAAGTGTCATGAAAGTCATGCACTTAACCTGTCCTGGAGAGGAGTTTGGTCGGGCCACGCCTTGATTGGTCAGGCATCTTACGCTAGTCTGCTCATCAGGCACTGGCCTCTGAAGCCAGCTGCCCCTGCCTCGTTTCTGAGGTCCAAGGAATAAAGTGTAACAACTTGTTTGCAGGAGCCGTTTCAGACTCTTCCTTTTGTGGAGGCTGCCTCGTGCCGGCACCCAGGGCCTCTCGGAGCGCTATCCCCCTTTACAAAGGAGGGTGGTGGGGCTCAGAGAGGTGAAGACTTGCCTGGGGGCACACAGTTAAGGGCAAGCTTGGACTTGACTGCCATCTCCCGACTCCAACTCTCACGCTCTCTCTACTCACTCATAACTCTTTGCAGGGAACAAAACCTCAAAGCGTTAAGGTTACAAGAATCTCCTTCCTATTTGGTGGGTTGATTCATGATTGGAAGGGATCTACCCAGTGATCCTTGAACTTTAAGGACTCTGGGTCCTGGGGGGCCCAGCAAAGATCAAAGTCAGCATAAAACCCAGAATGAACAAACCCATGCCTTTTGTGCCAGATCCAATAGCACTTTTTATGAAGCTCTACTTGACGTGACCAGACATCAAAGATTTCAGGAAAAAAACTGGGAGAAAAGCACAAGATAGAGGACACTGTCCCTTATCGTCAGTATCCCCGAGAACTGGGGAAATCTGCCTGTAACCAGTCAAGCTCCTGGTGGCAAACGGCAGAAACAAACTGGCTAGCTTGTGCAAGAAAGGGATTTATTGGTAGAATATCAGATGGCAGGAAGGCTAGAGAAGCTGCGTAGAAAACAGGCTGGAACCAAGCAGGGCAAAGGGCAGCCCAGAGCAAACCTCAGGAATGGTCGGCTGGCACCGCCACTCCTAGACACCCATCGCCACTCAGACGACCATTGCTGAATGCCACCCTCAACTCGGGCAGCTCAGACAGGCCCAGCCTGGGCCATCTGCCCATGCTAGACGCCCTGGTGGCTGCTAGGGGGATGTCTGATCCATTTCTGCCTTTGTGATGGGAGGTGGGGGCTGAGATTATGCCCCCAACTGGAAGCATGTTTGGAGGCTGGACAGCCAAAAGGACAAATATTTTCACAACTGCTGTTACTTGACCTCAATGCTGGACATTACCTGGTTCTTCTTCCTCGCCACAGTGGCTCAAGCCTTTTCCTTCTTAAAACGTTCTCCCTCCTGAGACTTCCTCCTGCAGCTTATCCCCTTTCACAGTCAGGTCTCTTGAAAGTACCGTCCCCATTCTCTGTCATCATGCCTCCCAGCAGTCTGCCATTTCTTCCCACCACTCCACTGAACGGTCCATTTCTTTTTTTAACTGTCATCCTGTGTTATATAGTACGACAGGTGCAGATGCAAGTTTTATGGGGCCTGAAGTATATGCATTTGGAGGGAATTTGTTAAAAAAAAATACCAACCTACACTGAGAATTTGTTAAAAAAAAATACCAACCTACACTGAGAAATTGCTAGAGCCCCTCCTGGGCACTCAAAGGAGCTGGTGTAGTGAAGGGTCCTGAAGCTTAAGTGTCAGTAACTTCCCAGTGAATCCTCATTGAGAAGAGACAAGCCAGTTTATGTAGTGATTCTCTATCAATGGACAGGATAAATTTGTCAGTTTTTGACAATACAACAGTATTTTAAAGAGCATTCTTATATGCAAGTCTTCTGTGAACACACGTATTTCTCCATGATGGACAGGAATCGCCAAGTTCTAGGTCACTGGTCTTTTTCATTTTTATTTGATGGTGTACTGCCAACCTGCCCTCCAAATAGGTGTCACTAAATCCCACTCCAACCAGCAGTTGTGGTGGGAATTTTTCTCATGCAGAGGACAGGAGTTCCTCATGTCCCATGCTGCCCAAAGTCCACATCTCCCAAGTCACCCCTCATCCCCTGGGCCCCCAACCGCATATGGCTCTGAACATCCCCTAAACTGCCCTTGTCACACCCTGGACCTTGTCATTAGCAAGAATGGCACCACTTCCAGAACTTCCATGCGAAACACCCCAGTGTTGGACCTCCACCTCCAACGATACTTCTAGCTCCTTCCTTTTTAGTCTCCTGACATGGCAGCTCTTCGTGTTTGGGGCCCCCTAGCCATTGGCCCTCCATCTGGTCGTCATCTTCGTCCCTAGTCTCATGTCCCCCCGCCCAGATTGGATCCACGGCCTACTGTTTCCATCCCTTCCTCGCTGAGCGGCTGGATGTGGCTGCGGAGAACCGGCCACGCAGAGTGTTCTCTCTGACTGCATCGCACGAATCTCGGGCAGAGCTGCAGGGCTGCTCAACCACCCAGCTGCCCCCCAAAATGCTGCTCCAGCTTCCCTCCCTCCTCTCCTGGAGACAGAGAAATCATCAGCAATGTGCCCAGCCTCCTCCTTGGCCCCGGTAGCTTAGACACTGGCTGTCCAGGTGAAGTGGGCAGGGTGTCGGGGGGCAAGGAGAGCTGAGGGCTGTCTACCCATCCTTCTGTGGGACGGGCTGAGGCGGTCAGCCAGAGCTTTGGCTTTGCTGAGGCTAGAGGGCTGGCCCCCGAACAGGGAAGGACGTAGTATTCAGGCATCCAGTGGCTTAGACAGAGGAGATAAAGGGTTAGGCTTCCCCTGCGGTGGGAGGAGGAGATTGTATCTGGAACACAGGTGGAGAAAAAATGTCCGGAGGAGTTTGGTGGGATCTCCCTGACCCAGGGGAAGAAAAGGAGTTAGACTCCTCCCTGAGTGCCTGCCCTCCGCAGGGGCACTGAACCAACTCTTGGGACCACGAGACGCCCCCTAGCTGAGTGAGCACTGTGTTGGGGAAAACTGTGAGCGGTGCCTCTTGCCCTCAGAGGAGGGCCTCCCGGGCCAGTGGCTTGCACATCCCCCACTGGGGGTGTCTTTCTCCCTTGAGCCTCATTCAGGCCCTCCAAAGTATTCCAGGTGAACAACAACCTCCTCCACAGCCCATTACAGACCCAAGCCCTCCCCAAAGAGGGAGGTTCTCTGGACACCTGGTGGTGGAAAGCCCCCAGCATTTCCTCCTGGGGGATTTATCCAGAAGTAGCTTGGGATTATTCCCCTTTGTGGAGACAGTGTGGAAACCTGTCCCTGTTACCCTAGCTAGAACTATAGGGAAGAAAGACACCCATGCTATTTAATTCTTTCCCGAAGTGGGATGTAGCAGGGACAGCGTTCCAAGCCCTCGCTGCGCACGGTATCTGCCCAATCTACCCACTTAGCTGCAGCCTCACTGCCCCTGACCGAGTCGCCTATCCTCTCTCCCGCACTGCTGCCACAGCTTGCTCACCAGTCTCTCTGGCTGGCTTAATCGCTCCCATTCTGATCCATCATTCTCAAACCCAGTTCTAATTATGTCACTCCTTTGCTTTTATCAGGATTGGCAAACTTCAGCCTGCGGACCAAATCCAGCCTGCTGCCAGCTTTTGTATAGCCTACGAGCTAAGAATGGTTTTCACATTTATAAGTTGTTGGAAAAAATTCAAAAGAAGAATGATATTCCATAACATATGGAAAATTATATGAAATACCAACTTCAGTGTCCATAAATAAAGCTGTATTGGAACGCAGCCACACTCATTTGTTTATGTTTTCTCTGTGGCTTCTTTCTTTGCTACAATGGCAGAGTCGAGAAATTGCAATGGCCTACAGCACGTACCAGGGGGCCCTTTACAGAAAAAGTTGGCCACCCTCTCCTTTAGGCCACAGTATATCCATCCCCATTGCCTCCTGAATAAAATCCAAACTGCAGAGTCTTTAACATGACCTTCAGAGTCCTTCATAATCTGTCTCGCAGTTTGATTTCAGGAACATTGAATTGCTGGCAGTTTCACAAACTCTGGGATTCTTCCCACCTTATGAAACGCTCTTGCTCCACTTCTCTGCTTGGCTAAGTCATACACATCCTTGCAGGATCTGCCCTGGGGTTACCTCTTCCAGGGAGCACACGCGGACCCTCCCCCGGAGGGAGAGTCAATGTGTCAGCTATGAGCTCCCTTAGACTCTTCTATGACACCACCTGCCACGGGGCAGGTGCACAGGAAATTAGCTGCCTCAGAGAAGCCAGCTGAGCTAATGACTTAGAAGCGTTGGTTAGGTTGGGCAGTAAGGAGATTGTGATGACCTGCAAAAAAAGTCTTAGTAGAAGTGGGAGCAGAAGCCAGGTTGCTTTGGGGAGCAAGTGGTGTGGGGGGAAACTGAGGCAGCCAGTGTAGACAGCGCTTTCAAAAAGTGCTTTGGCTTCTGAAGGGCAGAGTCTTGTTGCTAGGAAAGGACACAAGGTGGAAGGAGGTAGACACATGAGGGTTCTTGGGTTTTTTTTTAAGGCATAATTGATATACAATCACATTAGCAACATTGTGGTTACTAGATTCCCCCCATTATCAAGTCCCCACCATATATCCCCATTACCGTCACTGTCCATCAGCATAGTAAGATGCTACAGAGTCACTACTTGTCTTCTCTGTGCTATACTGCCTTCCCCGTATCCCCCCACCCCACGCCCACCCCCACTACATTATGTGTGCTAATTGTAATAGCCCTTTTTCCCCCTTATCCCTCCCTTCCCACCCATCTTCCCCAGTCCTTTTCCCTTTGGTAACTATTAGTCCGTTCTTGGGTTCTGTGAGTCTGCTGCTGTTTTGTTCCTTCAGTTTTTTTTTTTTAGTTCTTATACTCCACAGATGAGTAAAATCATTTGATACTTGTCTTTTTCGGCTTGGCTTATTTCACTGAGCATAATACCCTCTAGCTCCCTCCATGTTGTTGCAAATGGTAGGATTTGTTTTCTTCTTATGGCTGAATAATATTCCATTGTGTATATGTACCACATCTTCTTTATCCATTCATCTACTGATGGACACTTAGGTTGCTTCCATTTCTTGGCTATTGTAAATAGTGCTGCGATAAACATAGGGTGCATATGTCTTTTTCAAACTGGGCTGCTGCATTCTTAGGGTAAATTCCTAGGAGTGGAATTCCTGGGTCAAATGGTATTTCTATTTTGAGTTTTTTGAGGAACCTCCATACTGCTTTCCACAATGGTTGAACTAATTTGCATTCCCACCAGCAGTTCCAAGTTTTTTTTTTTGGCAAGGGATCAGCAGAGAGAGAGATCACAGGAGACTGGAGAGCATCTGGGAGCCAAAGGTGAAAGCTGGGGTAGGGGACCCAGCACAGCGGGAGGACCGGCCTGAGGAGGGGTCTCCATCCGTTCCGGCTGCCATAACAAAGCACCAGTAATTGAGGAGCTTGTAAGCAACAAACATTTACTTCTCACAGTTCTGGTGGCTGGAGGGCCCTCGTCCGAGAAGCACCGGCTCACTTGTGTTAGAATTAGAGATCCTCTGAGCCTCTTTTATAAGAACACGAATCCCATTCCTGAGGGCTCTGCCCTGGTGACCTAATCACCCCTCAGAGCCCTCACCTCCTAATACCGTCACACTGGGAGTTAGGACTTCACGCATATGAATTTTGGTGGTGTAAACTTTCAGACCAAAGCAGATGGGAAAAGGACTCATCTTCCCTTCTGGAGGCTGGACGTGGGTGCCCTCAGGCGGCCCCTGGACGCAGGACGAGGCGAGGGTTCCCGTTTGAACACTTCCAGTTTCCGTGTGTGATAGAAGGTGCAGCTGCGGCTTGGGCGGGGAGGGTTTTAAACAGCCACTGGGGAGAGTGGCAGGGGGAGCTGATGAGGAAGGCCGAGCAGCTGGTGCCGCTGTGGAGGCTCTGTTACGGTTGATGTCCATGGACTAATGGCAGCAGATTCTGTGCGACACGGCTTTCTGCAGCAGAGCTCAGGGCCCAGGGTGCCCCAGGAGAGGAAGGACAGTCAGGCTGGCCTAAGTTTCCAGGCAGGAGCCGCCGGGAGGTCAAGAGAAGCCGGGATGGTGTCCAGAGAGGGGTCCAGGTGGGACTTGGGGGATCTGCGTGGGAGGCAGAAGGAAGCAAAGACAGGCAGGGGGGCCTCGGAGACCGTCTGAGGTGAAAGAGCAGGAAGAGGGAGATGGAGTGGGCAGCTGGAAAATAGAGGCCGCGGCGAGAGAAAGGGCCAGCCGGACATAGAACCTCAGGTGAGAGGCCTGTGAAAGGAGGCGAGTGAAATGACAGGGAGGGGAGGAAGGCATGGAGCCGGTCAGTCAGGCCTCTGATGTGTGGACCCCAGGGGCGCAAGACGGCAGGGCGAGGGGGACGGGGAGGGGAGGAAACGAAAGTAAGTCTGGGTCTAAAATTGTCAGGGAGCGAATGTAGCCGAGAGGAGGAACGTCAGGGAAGACAGGGTCTTCACCCGCCAGTAAGGACAGTGGTGAGGAAGGAGCCAAGGGGCAGGTGCCCAGGAGTGGCAAGCAAGGAGGAAGACGAGGTGCTGGGGAGGGGCGACCTCTGGGGGGAGCATGATTTCAAACCAGTGACCTACACGCCAACCCCTAGTTTGCAGCTACTTGCTCAAACATTAAGTTACTGTGAAAAACACTGGGAAGCTTGTCACAGAGTGCCAGATGGCCTCTTATATTTGTTTGTTTGTTTCGAAGATATAATTCCCACACCATAAAATTCACCATTTTAATGTGTACAATTCAGTGGTTTCTAGCACATTTGTAAAGTTGTACAACTATCATCAAGGTTGAACGTTCAAGTATGTTTTCATCATCCCCGAACGAAAGCCCGCACCCGTTAGCAATCGTTCCCCACCTTCCCTTACCCCAGTCATTTTCTGTTTCTAGGGGCTTACCTCTTCTGAGCATCCCAAAAGAAGGGAATCATCCATTAAGTGGCCTTTTGTGTCTGTCTTCTTTCCCTGAGCATGTTTCCAAGGCTCATCCAAGTTGCAGCATGTATCAGTACTCTATCCCTTTTTACAGCTGAATCATATTCCATTGTGTGGCCATATCACATGTGGTTCATACATTCACCCGTTGACAGTTTTCAGGTCATCTCTACTTTTGGGATGTCATGAATATTGCTGCAATGAACATTCATGTACAAGTTTTTGTGTGAACTGTTTTCAGGTCTCTCCGATGCATATCTAGGAGTGGGATTGCTGGGTCCTATGCTAGCTCTATACGTCTCATTTTCCGAGGAACCTCCAGTCTCTTCCCACAGCACTGCACCATTTACATTGCCCACAGCAGTGTGTGAGGGTTTCTTGCCTCTCTTGAAACAACTGAAGATATGGCCATACTGGGCCCACATTCCCACGTGGAGCTGGATCAGGGCACTTGGGTTCCCCAGTCACCGGGTTGTCATGGTGCATACTGTGCACACAAGCACTTACCCCCTTGCCACCAGCCCTTCACACTTCAAGCATTTTCCTTACCTGCCAGGCTCCAGAGGGCACCCCAGGCTCTGTAGTAAGAAGGGTAACAGTGGAGGCGATTTTGTTGACCAAGAACTGGTTTTCCAAAGGCCAAGTAAAAAGGTTTGGGAAGGTGGAGAGCAGAGGGGACAAGAGAGGAATTACATACAGAACAGCGTAGAGAAAAGAGATGACCAAGGGAGCTGATACTTTGGGCAGTGACCGTGGACAGTGGGTATGGCAGGATAAGCATCCTTGCCTGGGCCTCTGAGCAGAGAGCCAGGCAGCTGCTGTAGTGTCCTGGTGACTTAGCAGCTCAAGGGGGAGTTTGCCTCAATCTAGATTACCACTGTCCAATGAAGAATAAAGATAGATTATGAGCCATATACATGATCAAACTATTTTTACCTTTGCCAGTCATTGATACCTCAATTGTCAATACCAAATACCATTGCCAATCAATGGTATCTCAGCATGGTTTTAATTTAAGTGAGGTTAAGCATTTTTTCACAGACATAAAAGCCATGTTAATTTCCTTGTCTGTGAGCCCTTTGTTCATATCCAATGACTGCTTTTCTATAGGATTTTAGTCTTTTGCACTTTGATTCACAGGAGTCCTTTGTTGCTATGGAAATTTGCATCTCATATGTGCTGCATATATTATTGTTCTACTTATTGTCTTGATTTTTTTTTTGGTGGAAAATTTAAAAATTTTTATTGTGGTCAAAGTTGATGACTTCTGAGTTTTGAGTTATGGTTAAATAAAGCCATCTCACTGCAAGACGAGAAATTCTTTTAATCTGGTACTTTTATGGTTTCATATTTTAGATTTATATCTCTGATCCCTTTGAAGCTTATTATAGTATAAGTAATGCAGGAAAGATACAAATGCATTTGTTTCCAGATGGCTACTCAATATTCCTAGAACAAGTTACTACATAATCTATTTCCTGTGTGCTTTGGGATCTGTTTCTAGACTTTCTATTCTATTCTATTGATCTGTCTATTCACGTTCTCAAACAGAAAGTGTTTTCAATTAACCATAGTTTTACTATATGTTTAATATCTGGTTGGGCTAGCCCCCCTTCTTACTCTTCTTTTTTAAGAATTTTCTTAAAAAACAAACTTTTCTGTTCCTTTTGGTGAGCCCATATTAAATTTATAAATTAATTGAGAAAGAATTGACATCTTTCTAATATTGATTTTATTCCTTTTCTTACACAGAGCTAGCATACTGTATGATCTTTCCTGTCCTTGGTTTTTTTTTATGAAACAACAGGTCTTGGAAATCTTTTTGTCCCACTTCATAGAGATTCCTTGTTCTTTTGTACAGCTACCTAATATTCCATTGGTAAATGTCAATCTGCTTCATTGATCCCTTATAATGAAAACTTATCTTTGGAATCTTTTCACATGATAGACATGATTCATTTTGTGTGCACACACCATTCCACTTGAGGGGCTTTGTGGGGACAGGAACAACTTCACCCCATATTCACATGGCTTACCCCCCACCCCCTTCCTTCTCTTGGCAGCCCATGCTAACCACCAGTGTTCCCAATCTCCCTATCCTGCTCAGTATTTTTCTGACAGTGATCATCACCTTCTAACACACTGTATCACTTACTTTAAAGTTATGTTTATTATCAGCTTCCTACCACGAGATCATAAGGGGTTTTTTTTGGTTTTGGTTTGGTTTTGTCCAATTTGTTTATTCATTTGTATTCTTCATACCCAGAAAGGTGTCTGATACTGAATGAGCAAACCTTCAGAAACTGTTGAATGAATGAATGGCTAGATGAATGAATATGTAAGTATATTGGTAAGATAAATCCCCAAGAACTGAGATTTCTGGGTCAAAATGTAAATCTTCCACTACATTTTCAAACTAATCTTTTTTATATTTAGTAAGGCTATTGATTTTTGCTTATTAAATTTGTACTTACACCACTTACTGAATTCTCTACAGTGCTATAGTTTTTCAGTTAAGTTTCTTAGATTTCCTAAGATAAAATTGTATTGTATCACCTGTGAATAATTTTATCTCCTCTTTTTCAATATTTCTTCTTCTTTTTTTTGTTCATTTGTTTAATTACATTGGTAAGTGCCTCTGGAACAATTTTAAATTAAAGTGATGGGAGTAGATACCATGTTTTGTCCTGACTTTATTGAGAATGCTATCAGTATTCTAGCATTTTAGCCTTACAAATGAGCTTTTTAGTTTGAGGTGTGTGTGAGTGCGTGTGTGTGTGTGTGTGTGTGCGTGTGTGTATAATTGTATTTTAAGGACACATCCTTCCCTTCCTATTGTTGGGGAATTTTCTTTCATTCAGGCATGTCTTTTAAATCTCATCAAATACTTTTTCAGCATTATGTAATAATCATGCCATTTCCTCCAATGGTTTATCAATATGGTGAATAATATTAATGGTATTCCTAATACTGAACCATCTCATATTCCCGGTATGGCCCTACTTGGTTGTGGTCTATAATACTTTTTATGTGCTGCTGGATTTTATTTGCTAATATTTGTTTTACATTTTGCTGTTATGTTCATAAATGAGGCCAGTCTGTAGTGCTCCTCTCTTGTGCTACCTTGACAGATTTGAGTAGTCATATTCATAAATATTGATATTTATCAATATTCATAAAAGGAATTTGGAAGAATTGACATGGCATAGTGGTTAGGAGAGTGAATTCTGGAACTAAACTCACCAGGCTCAAATTTGGATCTGCCCCTTCGACAAGTTATCGAACTGCCTGAGTTTTTTCATCTCTAAAATGGGGACAATAATTTACCTTGTTCACAGGACTATTGTGCGAATTAAATGAACACTTAAAATTTCATCTGCCACATAGGGACTCAGTAAATGTGGGGCTTTATTATTATTATTGTGGTTGTTGTTTTTTCTACCATCTTGAACCACTTGAATGACATTTTTATGCATCACTCCTTAAAGTGTTGATTGAATTCACCCAAGGACTTGTTTGGGCCTGTGCTGCTTGTTTTTTCCCTTTGTGGGCGGTAGAATAACTCTTTGATAATACTTTCTTACATGATATTTGGTCTGCTTAGAATTTCCTTGTCTTCTGAGAAGTGACTGGTGGTTACATGGGGGTGGGATTAAGGTGGGTGGGTGGGGAAGGTGAGGGGGATAAAGGGGCACAAAAATTCTCAATCATAATATAAGTTGGCACAGGGACAGTAGTACAGCATGGAGAACATAGCCAGTGATTCTGTAACATCTTCCTATGTTGACAGATAGTAACCACACTAGAGGGGGTGAGGATTTAATAATATGGGGAACTGCTGAACCACTGTGTTGTATACTTGAAACCAACATAAGATTGTATATCAATAACACTTGAATTAAAAAAAAAAGAAATAAAAGAATTTCCTTGTCTTTAGGATCAACTTGGATTATTTATGGTTTCCTAGAAAATTGTCCAGTGAGTTCAGGCATTCTCATTTATTTGCATAATCATGACAATTCTTTATTTATTTTGTTTTTTTGTTATTTTGTTTTAGATTTTCCATGATACATTTTTTTTGGTAATAAGGTTTTTTTAATTTTGGTATCATTAATCACATGGGCAACATTGTGGTTACTAGATTCCCCCCATTATCAAGTCCCCACCACACACCCCATTACAGTCACTGTCCATCAGTGTAGTAAGATGCTATAGAGTCACTACTTGTCTTCTCTGTGCTATACTGCCTTCCCCATGCCCTCCCGCCGCTATGTTATGTTTGCTAATAATAATGCCCCTTATTCCCCCTTATCCCTCCCTTCTCACCTACCCTCCCCAGTCCCTTTCCCTTTGGTAACTGTTAGTCCATTCTTGGGTTCTGTGAGTCTGCTGCTGTTTTGTTCCTTCAGATTTTGCTTTGTTTTTATGCCCCACAGATGAGTGAAATCATTTGATACTTGTCTTTCTCCACCTGGCTTATTTCACTGAGCATAATACCCTCTAGCTCCATCCATGTTGTTGCAAATGGTAGGATTTGTTTTCTTCTTATGGCTGAATAATATTCCATTGTGTATATGTGCCACATCTTCTTTATCCATTCATCTACTGATGGACACTTAGGTTGCTTCCATTTCTTGGCTATTGTAAATAGTGCTGTGATAAACATAGGGGTGCATATGTCTTTCTGATGACAATTCTTTCTTATATAAATTCTTTTTATTAAAAAAAATAGTTTTTTATAGCTATGGTTATTTCCTCATTCTCATTTCTTATTTTGTTTGGAATGGTCCTGGGTTATTTTCAAAATTTCAAGAAGTCCAAATCCTACAGATTTGTATTACTTAGCAAAACTGTCAAGTTCCCTGCTTTGGGTTAAAATGAGCTCAACCCACTGGGGTAATGGTGGTTATTTCTGGATGATCCAAAGCTCTGGTAGTAGAGTGAGGTTACAGTTTACTTACCACTTAAAGGCAGATGTCCTCAATAGATATCATTTTTTAAACCATGGATCTGTGGTGAAGGTGACAGCGGTGGGGTTAACAAACAAAAGGTGCTTGGTCAATATGATGATCACTAACAATAAAGGTACATTAGGAAATTTCTCCTGCTAGCTCTTTGCTGCTTTGTATCAACCCTTGTCAGCTTGGACAGAAAAGCCTTAACTGGTTTGGCAGAGAAGGGTTCACTGGTTTTGTCCTGGAATGCCTGCAGCTGCTATTTCTAGATGTTCTAAAAGTTCTGTTAACCATGACAACTATATGAGAGCCCCAGAGGTGTGTTAACTTTGGACAGGGTGAATCTGGGTGGAAGTGTGGGAGAGTGGAAAGAGCTTGTTAGACTCAATCATTCATTCTCTCGGCACTGGGGATACACTTGTGAACCAGACAGATAAAGGCCCAGTAAGAATTACAGATTCTAAGAGTCAGGTAGGCCTCTATTCAACTGCCAGGTCTGCCTCTTGATAGCTGTGCAATATTGGCCTGGTCACTCAGCCTCTCTGAATCTCATCTGCAGAATGGAGCTACAAACACCTACTTTGGAGGGTGATGGAGATGGTGTCCATGAGCCTCCTGGACATAGAGTAGGTGCTATATAAATGTTGGTTCCTTCCTCCTAGTCCCAGCTCAGCCATTTACTGGTTGTGTGACTTGGGAGAAGGTATTTGTCTTGCAGCTTCCATTCCCTCATAGATAGATGATCTCCAAAGTCCCTTCCATCTCCGGCAGCCTTGGACCCTGAAGGGTTGAATACGGAGCTGAGAAGCCAGGGAGACTGCTCCTGTTTCTTCCTCCTCAAGCAGAACAAAGCCGGAAGTACAGGTTCCCTCTGAAGAGAGCAACCCCCAGCCACAGGTTTTCCAGGGCAGGGCTGCTTTCAGATGTGAATCCCGTGCTTGTCAGACCAGATTTCCTGGTTTAGGGTTTGGAAAATCCAGCTGCCCTAACTGACCTGACCTTGCGGGGACACATCCCTTTGCTATTCTGGGCAGTACTCTGCTGGAAGGGGGACAGAGAGCCCATGAGCATCCTGCACAAGCCACAGACTGCTGGGCCTCCTGGAGAAGAGCAATGGAAGTCGCCGCGCGGCGCAGGCAGCGGGGCCCCGGGGCCTGGCACGGAGGTCTTCACAGAGGGCTTTTTAAAACTGAGGTAAAATCCATATATCATAAAGTTGACTATTTTAAAGTGTACAATTCTATGGCATTTAGTGCACATTCAGTGCATTTTCAACACACCCAGAATGTGACTACCCCTCGCCGCCCTCGCCGCCGCCTCCACTCACAGCTCTGGGACCTCTGCACATGCTCTTCTGCCTCTCACCTTGCCCCTTTCCGTCTGCGCTCACCCCGGTAATGCAGGCACCCTAACATGGAGGTCGGATCCTGCCGCTCTTCTGCTCAAAGCCCGGCACTAGCTCCTCTCCTCTTGGGTAAAAGCCAGGTTCACAAGAGCCGGCAAAGCCCAGCGTCTCATTCCCCTCCGGCCGCCAGGCATGTGTGCCTGGGGAGCGGTGGGGCCTGTGCCTATCCCAGTGTCTTCCTTGGGATACTGGCCTGTCTGTCTCCCTCACTTCCAGTCTTTGCTCGATGCCACCTTCTTCATGAAGCCTACTCTGCACCCTCTTAAAATGATAATCCAACCCACCCAGATGAACTCCTCACCCCCATCCTTCTCTGCTTTTTGTCCCCGTGGCATTTATCACTTCCCAGCATGCCACTTCATTTATTCATCTGTTGTTTATTGTCTCCTCTGCCTGAATGCAAACCCCATGAGGCAAGGGGTCTTGGTGTGTTTTGTTCATGATCTGGTCCAAGTGCCTAGAAAGTACCTGGCACATAGTAGGTCCTTGGTGGTATCTCTTAAAGTAGTAAACCATATTAACAACAGTAATGACCATTTATTAAGCCTATCATGTGCCATATGCTCTACAAACATGAAAACCTCATAAGCAAGGTAGATGTTTTTGCTTCCATTTTACAGTTGAAGAACCTGAGACTCAGAACATTTAGGCGACTTGCCCTGAGTCACACAGAATGTGGCAGGGAAAGGATTTGAACCCAGGTATGCCTGCTTGACTTTGGAACTCTTGGACTCTTTCCTACCTTGTTCTGTGGTGGCTGCAGCTGTGTTTAACATGGTTCACTCATTCATTCATTCATTCAGTAAATATTTCCCAAACCTCTTCTGCCTCTCTCCCACCAAAATGCCAGGCCCCATACTGCAGACTGGGGACCCTCAGATAGATGGGTCACGGATCCTGCCCGGAAGGGCTCATGTTCCACAGCCTGAGCCACATGCGTCCTCAGGGGCTTTGTAAACTAACCAAGGGGGCTGCCTCTGCCCAGCAACTCTTCATCTGACCCAATGTCTGTCATTTATAGCTGAAAGAAAAACAGCTCCTATGCTATCACCCATGGCCATCAGACTGAGGGAGGTCGAAGGTGCTCACCCCACAGCATCCTGCACCTCACCAGGTAAACAAGCCCCAGTGAGGGAGGCTGTGGGTGTGGGCACAGGCCCGGGGCCAACCAGACCAGGGCCAGGCTGAGAGGCGGGAAGATGAGGAGGAAGTGTGGGCGGGGGGGAGGAATGCTCGGTCTGCAGCAATCGTGATTGCCAAACGGGGAGGATGCCAGCTGCAGACAGGCTCCTCTCAGCCCCAGGGACTCACTGCGCACAACCAGTCGGGACGAAGGGGCCTCTCCTGCTGCTCGCCCCCCTGCCCTGGCCCCTCCTCCCGGCTGCCCCGCTGCGCCTCACCCTCTCCCCCTGGCCCCTGTGCGCCCCCAGGAAAGGGAGGCCAACTAATCCTCAACTGCCTTGGTGCTTCATTTTTTAAAAAGTCTCCAAGGAGTTTGGACTTGGATTTGGGGTTGGGTTAGCACACACCCCTTGGCCATGCGCTCTGGGTGGCTTTTCTTTCCTGTTTCATTTAGTCAACACACATTTATGAGAGTGTCCTCTGTGCCAGACTGTCTGCCAGGTGCTGGGGGTCCGAGGAGCCTGGGGTCTGCTGGGGAAGCTGAACTGGCGGCCAGAAACCACGGTGCAGCCGTGGGAGAAGTGGGGCTCTGGGGTCCTGAGAGGTCCCTGATGCCGCCTGGAAGGCAGGGTCGTGGCCCAGAGGAAGATGTGGGTGTCGATATGTAATGACAATCAAATGAGTCCCAAGCTCTGAAATGGAGCGCATTACTAGAACTTATTAAGTGCCTATAATGCGTGGGACACTGTCGTTCAGAGGTGTGGAGGCTACCGCCTAGAATCAAGTCCAGATCTCCCTTGGAAGGGAAGCCTGGGCAGCAGAGTAAATACTCTGCCCTTGAAACGGTTCAGCTGGGAGTTAGGACTCTTCCATTATACAGATCAGCAAAATGAGTCACAGAGGTGAGATTTGCTCACCCCCTAGATCACAGGCTGCCTTGGAGGCAGCAAATTAGGCTCAACATGGCACCTGCACGATCCAGGACCTAAAAGACTTAAAAATTATCCAGTGGTAGAATGTTTACTGTAAGGGGCAATGTATTCTAGAAACATGTTGCTAAAAGGATATATGTTGTATGATCCAAATTTTATAGACTATACAGGCACATACACATGTTTTTTAAAAGACAACTCTGGTAAACTACAAAATGTTAATAGTTATTATCCCTGAGCTGTAGATTGCAAATGTTTTTAAAGACTTTATTATATAGAATATATCGGACATACACTGAAAAATAGACAGAATAGGAAAATGGACTTTCATCAGCCTAATAACCATCCACCCATGCCTGACCACACCTCCATGACAAATTCTATGGAAGTAAATCTACACAACATACCCTTTCTTCTCTAAATATTTCAGTGTGTCCCTCTCAAAATAAGACCTTCAATAATATATATACACAGCCACAATATTATTGCAACTAAAAAGACATACAATTGTTCCTCAATATCAAATATCCAATCAGTGTTCAAATTTCCAGTAGTCTCATAAATGAACAGAGATGTTTTCCATTTTACAATTTAAAAAAAATCAGGATAAAAGTAAGGATTGCGCTGTGCAATTAGTTGATATGTGATTTAGGTTTCTTTTATCCCCAGTTTCTATTTTCTTTGTGAACACATCACTTGTCCTACCATCTGCCACAGTTTGGAGTTTGCTGATCACATCGGTATAATTGAACAAGTTTCTCTGCCCTTTGTATTTCTTATAAATTGGTAGTTTAATCTATAGCCTGATTAGATTCAGATTGGAGTGTTTGGGCAAGATTAATTCATAGGAGGTGTGTGATTTTATGAGGAGGCAACTGACGTCTGGGTGACATAAGCAGCCATCGCTGTTGAATGCTTAGATCCCTTAAGTCGTGAAGGGATACAAGATAAAAACTGTCCAGTCTGCTCACTTTGTCTTCCACTACAATACTTCTATGAAGAGCAACTTCCCCTCATCACCTGCTTGGTTCCTCTGAGGTGCAGGTATAAAAGAGGAGCAGTACAAATGCTCCATTCTTGCCCATTATTTACCGATCTTCAAAACAATGAGTGGGCTCTCCAGCCCCCCACCACACGTGGCAAATTAAGAATTTTAAAAATTATTCTTAGCGTCATTGTAAACTCATGGATTCAAACATTTCCTATACCTTAGGTCATCGCAGCTATTCTTGCTGGTGTTCACGTCATCCCATCTCTGGTCTGTGCTGCCTCTTCACCCTGGCTCCCCAGGCCTTAGGTCCCTACAGGTCGCGGTAGCATCTCTGGAAGCTGCTGCTTCAGGACGTTCCGGAGTCTTGTGCTCTAGACCTGGAATCAGTCGTTCTGTAAGTAGCCTTGGTTCCTTCTGAAGAAGATGGTATTTAGAGATCACAGACTAGGTGCTAGGGTTTTGAGAGGCTTCTTACATTTTTTTTCTTTTTTTACTCTTTATTTTCAACTAATTTTAGACTTAGAGAAAAGTTGCAAAAATTAGCACAGAGATTTCCCATATATCCTCTTGCCCGGCTTCCTCTCAGTCTACACGTCTTACAAAACCGGGCACAATGATCAAAACCAAGAAAATAACATTGGCACAATACTACTAACTAAACTACAGACTTTATTCAGATCGCACCGATTTTTCCATTAATGTCCTTTCTCTTTTTTCCCTTTTCTAAAATAATTCATGATCCCACATTGATTTACTGCTTGTCTCTCCTTAGTGTCCTGTAATCCATAACATTCTTCAATCGTCCCTTATCTTTCATGACCTTCACCCTTTTGAAGAGTACTATCAGATGCTGTGTAGAATGTCCTTCACTTTGGGTTTACTAATGATTGGATCGAGGTTATGCTTTCTGGGGAAGAATAACACAGAAGTAACCTGCTGTGTACCAGGGGTACATGATGTTGATGTCTTTTTCCTGGGCTATTGGTGTCTGCCAGGTTCCTCTATTGTCCAATTGTTTTCCCTTTGTTGTTAATAAATATCTAGGAGGAGATATTTTTAGACTATGCAAATATTCTGTTTTTCCTCAAAATTTGCCCACTAATTTTCACATCCATCTCTGGATCTTGCCTGCAATGAGTATTATTGGGCTGTTCTAATGGTGAGTTTCTATTTCCCTCATTCCTCCTGCATTTATTAATTAGAATCCTACTGTTAAAAAGAGCCTTCTCTTCCCCCTTCCCACTTATTTATAATTATTCAGTTATTCATTTATATCAATATGATGTTTAGGTATTTTAGTCTATGGGTTATAGTCCAGCACTGCTGCTAACATAATCGGCTTTGAATAAATGTCTCTGGAAGAAAGGAAGGCAAGCCGTGAAGGAGAAAGAAGAAAGAGGAGGAAGAAGAAAATGGAAGTGAACTGTTCTCTCTTATTCATTTATATTGAACAAATCTTTATCAGAACACTCTCCACAGGTCAGGTAAAGAATTCCATTCCATCCATGTGTGGTGGGATCGGCTTTTCTATGATGCAGTCTGATTTTACTAGGGAACACCCCACTGGCTTGGGAGCCCTTGGGGGGCTTTTTCAGAGTCTAGCATCTGTCTGCCCTTAGGACTCAGCCTGGCCAGGGCAGGCACAGTGAATGCTGGTTTTAAGTCCGATTCGGCCCCTCCTGAGCCCACAGCCCTGCAAAGTTTTCCCATCTCACTCAGAGTAAAAGCTACAGGCCTTAGGGCAGTTTCAGGGTCTACATATCTGAGGCACCCCTCCCTCCTCTCTGCCCTCTCCTCCCCTCTGCCCCTCACTCACTCAGCTCCCATCACGTCAGCTCCACGGTGTGGAGGCAGGGTCTTTGCACTGGCCTGGACCGCACTTCCCCTGGATGTCCAGGCGACTCCCAGGCCCTCTCCTCCTTCAAGTCTTAAATGTTACCCTTCTCCACAAGAAATTCCCTGACTACCCTGCCCCAAACTGCTGCCTCTCCTCCTGCGCTGCCCTCTTCCTTTCCTCTCCTCAGCACTATGTATATTTTCCTTTTTTTTTTTTTTCATTTTCTCTCTCCTTTCCACTGGAATCTAAGCTCCAGGAGATGCAGAGGGGACCAATCAGTGCCCAGTGTGAAACCCCCAAGGCGTGGTCATAAGAGGTGACCTTTAATCCAGAGCTACAGGTTATTTAGATATTAATGAGGTGAGTGGAGGCACGTTAGGGAGCGAGCCTTTTAGGAAACCGATGAGAGAAAGCTGGTCACTCAAGACCAGGACATGGAATTACCTCAGCACTTTGACCAGTGTCTGTCCAGTGTCCTCTGTGTGCCAGGCCACTCAGAGCGAGGGGACGGGGCAAACAAAACACACAGTGCCTGGAGATAATGCTGAAGTAAATGAGTGAATGTCAAATTCCATAAATTCATTTAAACCTTAAATTTAAACCAAAATGTGAGGTTGCACTCTTTTTTATCCTCATTCTACAGATGAAAAAAACCCTGAGACCTTTAATGTATGGGATTGGGATCATGCTCCACAGGCCATCCTGAAACCTTCTTTTATTCAACTATGTTTTAGAGAGCGTTTCTGGTTGTTATATATAGATGTAGCTCATCCATTTTTCCCTTGGTTGTAATGTTCCAATGCAGGACCAGATTTTTTTCTGCTCTCTACCTTCTATTAAATTATCCCCAGTGTTTTAGTGACTTAACATTTTAAAGCTCTATTCCATTATATATTAATCTTCCAATTTAGGTTGAAAAAATAAAAAGTCCAACTTCCCAAGTAATCAAGGAGGAGATGGGAGAACTTTACTGGAACCTCAGGTACCCGGGATGGATAAGGGAGAAGCAGCAAAGGAGGGGGACCTCTCACCAGCCTGAGAAAAATGTTCTTTGCTGTAAATCTGACCTTTGTTCAGGGTTTAAAATTGTTCAGAGACTGTAAATACTATAAAGACATCCAGCCCTCCCTTTTTACAAAGGAGACCAAGGCTGGAGTGTGCTACTGGGTCGCAGGGCTCTCCTGCTCAGCCCGTGGTGGTGTAGCCAGGTTGGAACTTAGACGGGTTTTTGGCTTCCTGCTGCCCTCAGTGGACACTGCCTTCATGGCCTGCATGCAGGCTCCTGCCCTGTCCAGCCTTCAAGACTCTCCTCTCATCTCTCTGTGGACCCCTCCCCAGCTCACCTTTGTCCTTCTGGGCCTTTCTGAGACACCTGAGTTCCCCACATCTTTACACTCAGCATAACTGGGCTTGACAATGGCTCGTTTCCTGTGCATTTCCTACCGGACCACCGGCTCCAGGAGGCAGGAGCCAGGTCTGCTTTGCTCCTTGCTGAGTCCCCCCAGCTCCTGGCACAGCCTCCAGTTAAGCACAAGAGGTTAAATAAATACTTGCTGCGCAAATAGATGTTTGTAGTGAGAAGATAATGAAGTTATTACAAGAGTCAAGGTGAAAATGAAAGTAGGTCTGTGCTGGGTCAGTGGTGGTCAGTGGTGGGAGGTGAGGGAGAGAAATGAGCCCAGATGGAAGAGGATTTGCAGAGATAGAATTTAGATGCTTGCTTTTAGTGGCAGGGTCACATTCTCTTTGTCGCAGAGAGGTAATGCACCGTGTGGCAGATTACTTGGAGCCACAGAAGGTTTTGAGATTGCTCCGTGATGGGCATTGTTCTGCATGCTGTGTGTTCAGGAAGTTGCCTCAGTCTGAAGGTAATAGTGGCCTGGGCCTGGTCTGGAGGTGGCAGCCTAGAGGCCCGTCAACCCTGGGCCTGCCCACTCTGGCTGACCCTACCCACCACCCCAGAATCCCAGCAGGTAAAGCCACTTCGGAGACGCCCACACCTCTCAGGCCCAAGCATGTGCAGGTATGGCTGATGTTCAGTCTGCAAAAATCACAGTGGCAACGACAGGGCTGTTGCCATAGTAACAAGGTTGCTTTTACAGACTCTGCTTCTAAACTACACTGGGAGGGAAAGAAGGCCAGCTTATCACCAGGTGCCCCATGGCCCCTGTAAGCCAGTGAGCCAGGAAAAGGCCTGCCTGTTTATCCTAAATTCAAGTCATAGAGAAGTGTGACAACTGTGTTCTAATTCTGGCTCTGACACACTGTCCTCAGCAGTTACTGAACTTCTCTGTGTCTCATTTTCCTCAACTGTAAAACAGGAATGTAAGGATTAAATGAGATGAACATGGAAAGCCTTTAGCATCTACCTGGCATGTGGTAAAGGCTAGCTAATCTTAAATCACCTCAGCCTTGTCCGCTGTCCTCTGCAGAAGTCTGACAGGAAACCCAGAGCTGTCCTTACACAGTGACGCATGATGAGGTACAGGGCAGTTTTTCTGGGCAGTCAACAGAGCCAGCCTGAATGGCAAGGCCAGGGGCTTCCCAGATGCCCAGTGGCTGGCACAGCTCCCACCCTGGCCATGCTATTGGTCTTCTCTGCTGATGTTGGGTGGGCATGCAACCAGATTATGGTCCTTTGGCTGAGGTGTATCTTGGAAACTGGAGCCCACAGGGACAAGCTTGTCCAACCTGCATCCCTTCATTCATTTATTCCTTCAAGCTGGGCTAGGAGGTAGGGAGTCCACGCATAATGAGACAGTTCTGCCCTCGAGAAGCTCACAGTCCTTGCCGAGGAACCAGAAGAGCAAATGGCAACTAGGATCCGGCAGCACCTGGGCCATCTGGCCCTGCCTGGGGAGGCAGGTGGACTGGAGCCACCCCAGGTGGAAAGCCCAGCCATGGCTAGACACAGAAGTGAGAACTGTGGGGTTCTGCTGCATCTTAAAGGCTGTAGTGCGGTGGCTGGAGAACAGGCTAAAAATGTGGCCTAGAGCCTTGTAAACCACCTGAAGGAGTGTGAATTTTATTCAGAAGGCAAAGGGCCTGCTCCCTGGGATTTTTAGGAGTGGAACTTGCTTTTTCAGGAGGTGCAGAGTAGGGACTGATTAAAAAGGGAACTGGCCGTTGGGGGGATGGGGAAGTGGTGCTCTGTGTGGCCATCTGGGGACAAATGGTGAGACCTGGATGGACTGGAGGCACACGTAAGGGCAGAATCAGTAGGACCTGGCGCCGGGTTTGGCTAATGGTCCTGCAAGCTTCCAGAATGACAATTCAGGCTCCTGTGCTGACTGCAGCCCTTGTACTACTCAGCTGCCACTGGAGTTGTGCAAGCCTGGCAAGGCAGGGTGGGAAGCCAGTTACCTCCAACACCAGGGTCCAGCCTGAGCCTGGCTGCACTGCTTGAGTGATCTATGTCCCTTCTTATATGAGAGCATGAACTTTGCCCTTAGCATAGAACCTGACACAGCATAGACACTGTAAATGGTAGCTGGGATTATTAATTTGTTATGACTGTGGGGAACAGTCAGGGGGAGACTAGAGACTTCCTCCATTCACTCAATATTCACTTACTGAACACCCTGGGTGGGGCTCTGGACAGGACAGCTAAGCCATAGTGTTGGCCCTATTGAGGGGTCAGGGTCTGGCTTCTCGGAGTCTGCGCTGAGTCTCACCATCATTTGGGAGGAGCCCCAACACTGCTTGGGCCATATGGCCTTTCTAAAAGCACGTCCGGGAGCAAGCAGTCCAAGCGCAGGATCCTACCTGGAGATCTGGACCTTAACACACAGAAGGAGCCGGGGCAGGACAGGGCCCTAGGCAAGCTGGCTTCTGGCATCTTCCAGGGCCCACTTCCTGGCCCGAGATTAAGAGGTGGCTTTTATTGGCTTCTCCAGGCCCAGCCTGCTGCCTTCATCCCCGCGGCCACCGCCCAGCACAGGCCTAGTGCCAGAAGCCCCAGAATACTTCATGGGTTGAGGATTGAAAACCAGCGGGACTGGCTTTGTCCCATAGTGCAGTCTGCCAGGGCTGTGTGATGCATCTCCCTCCCCAGGAGCAAGGAGATGAAGGGGCATTTTGCTGAGCACTCAAGGGGCCAAGCACAGGGCTCTATTTTTCTTTTGGTTATAATTTAAATTTTTAAAAATTTTTTTATTAAGGTATTATTGATATACACTCTTACGAAGGTTTCAAATGAAAAACAATGTGGTCACTATATTCACCCATATTATCCATTCCCCCCACTCCCCATCGCAGTCACCGTTCATCAGCGAAGTAAGATGCCACAGAGACACTTTTGCCCAAAGGCTCTATTTTGAACTGCCGTTCCCTAATTATACGAACCAGGAAGCCAAGGCACAGAGGGGCGACTTGCTGGAGTCACAAAGATTTTGTGTGCAGTCGCTGCCTACCCCTAAAGCAGTGTCCTATGTCCCTGTGCCTTCAACCTGACCCCCAGCCCTGCCCCGTCATGAAGGGGAGCGGGAGGCTTGTCAGCGCTATGGTGGGAAGGAATGGAGGCTCCCGCCGTCCCGCCCGGTCTCCCGCAGACGTTGGGCTCTGCGGGGCCCCCCCGGCTCCGCTTCACAGTCAGGCCCCGCGGTCCCACCTGCCTCCTGCCATCACCTGGCCGGAGTCGGGGCACCCGCGCCATTTCTGGAGGCGGCGCGGACAGGGGACGCGTTTGCTTCTCAGTGGACGAGGCGTTCCCCGGACTCCCAGGGCTGCTGCCCGCTGGGGGCCCGGCTGCAGCGGGGCGGAGAGGGCGGCGGCAAAGGGGAACTCCGACGGGAAAGCAGAACCGGAGGGGCGCCCGCCCGCAGCTCCGGGGTCCCACCCCGCCCGTCCGCCCGCCCTCCTGGCCCGGCCCCTGGGGTCCCGCCGCGCTCGCGTGCCGGGCGTAGATCCAGGTCGCGGGGCAGACCCACACCCCGCGCCCTCGCGGACCCCTCGCCGTCCAGGCCGCAGTCCCAACCCGGCCCGGGCGACGGTAGGGCGGGGGCCCGGGGCCGGGGCGGCACGTGCGGGCCGCTGCCGAGGCGGGCTCGGCCCCGCGCCGCGCCGCGCCGCGCCGCGCTTCCTGCACCGGGTCCCGGTGCCGGCCGGAGCGGCAGCGAGCTGGGCGCGGAGCTGCAGGCGGGCCTCCCTGGACGCCCTGGTCCCGGCCGCTCGGAGCTCGCCCAGGAGGAGCTATCGCGGCCGCACTACCGCTGTTGATTACGGCGAGCCCTCCCCAGTCCGCGCTGCTCAGATCCCCGTAAGTAGTTCTGACCGTAAGAGCCCGGCGAGAGTTCCTGTCCCTAAAGGCAGGGCAGAGGAGTTGGTAATCTCGATTTTCTGTTTGATTTTATTGTGGAGGATTTTTAACATAAACGAAAGGCACGAGGTAAAATGAGCCCCCAGACGCGCATCACCAGATAGAATTACCAACTCAGGACAGCCTGGTTTTGTGTACCCCGCACTCCCCACCCAGGTCCCTCCCTATCACTGTGGCACAAACCTTTGGCGTTAGGTCCTGATTCACTTGTGCCCCCTGCAACAAACACTGGGCTTCGATGAAAAGCCCACCGTTTGCTTAGAAAACGTTTTGTAAAGCTCAGTAGATTAAATTTTTGAGGAGTGGAGATAAAGACGTTGATAGGAGTGGAGATGGAGCTAAAGGGATAAACACAGGGAAAGGCGTGGAAAGACTGAAATGATGGATGAAGGCTCAGGCAGTCCCCGGGCAAGCTGCCTGAGCAGAGGAGACCGTGACCTGAAGGTGCAAGTGACCAGTTTGCTCATGGATTGGGCAGGAGGCTTGAGGTAAGAGAGGTTTCAAGGATGGGAAGCTGGGTGGCTGCTGGTAGTGCTTTAAAAAGGCCATGGGGGGCAGATGTGGGGGAATAGGCTTTGGCCAGGTTGCGTCTCAGCTGCCATTTAGAGATCCATGTGGAGATATCACAAAGGGAGGTACTGAAAGAGAATTCTCAGAGAGGAGAATGGGAGTTGAGAGCATGTAGTGTGTTCAAAATCATGGGATTGGAGTTGGTGTAGATAGTGGCCATGCAGTTGGAGGGAAACTAGGAGAGTGTAGTCTCTCAGAAGTCAAGGGAAGAAAGTGTTCCAAGAAAGAGGGAGAGTTCAAAAGTATGAAATGCCACTGAGATGTCAAGGAAGAGGAGGACGAAAAATGGGACTTAGTAACAGGGATGCCCTTGGCTGCCTAGACAAGAGCAGTTTCAAAGGACTAAACAGAACTGAACACCAAACCAGAGAGGAGGTGAGAACAGGAGGGGAGGGAGTGCTAGGTTAATCTTTGAAGAAATTTTGATATGAAAAGAAACTAGGAAAATGAGGCCAAAAAGATCATAAGGTCAAGGTACATATCAAAACAAACAAAACAACCTTTAATACAGAAAATGTAAAGCTTACACAAAAGCAGAGAGAATAATATATTGGATAACACCCATCATCCAGCCTCAATGAATATCAACATACAGCCAAGTTTGTTTCATCTAAGCTTGCCTGGTTATCTTAAAGCAAATCTCAATTCATTCTATTTCAATCATGAACAGACTTTCATATGTATCTCTAACATGATTCAATCTTTAATAGTCAAAGATTTTGTTTTTTAACATAACCACAATATAATTATCACACTTAAAAATATTAACAATAATTCCTTAATATCATCTAATATCTAGTCACAAGTGTTCGCAGTTTTCTGACTGTCCCACATATGATTTCTTTTATAATTGGCTCATTACCATCAGAATCCAAATAGGCCCATATATCACGTTTGGTCAGTATGTCTCTTAAGCCTCTTTTAAAATATAATATTTCCTCTACCTCTTTAAAAACATTTTTTTAAGAAACCAGATAATTTGTCCTTCAGAATTTCCCACATTCTGGGTTTTGACATCCTTGTGATGGTGCTGTGAGTTTCCATGGCATCACATAAAGTCTGGTTGTCTCTCTTTGTGACTGATCAGGTTTTTCAATCGGATCCTTCCAGCTTTCACCTGTCACCCCATCAGCACTGCAACCCCAATCAAGAGTATTCTTGACAAACACTGGTGAAGGGAAATCCTCCCTAGGGGAAAAACTTGGAGAATATTTAATTGTTCACATGGTCTAGACAGAGAGATGACCTGAAATTGGACTTATATACACAATGGCACTTGATGGAACAGGACTGAAAGATAGGTAACAAAATCTGGGGCAGATGTATGTGGATAGACTCCTTGGAATGGGCACTGTATGGACATATTTGTGTCCCATCTGAATGCTCTTCAAAGGACATCTCCTGCAGAGAAAGATCTCAATAATCAAGTAGACAAAATGACACAGTCTGTGGATGTCAGTCAGCCCGTTTCCCCTGCCACCCTGGTGCTTGTTCTGTGGGTCCATGTGGCAGAAATGGAGGATATGGATGGATCAAACAATAATGACATCTCCTCATACGGCTGGCCTGGCTACTGCCATTCCTGAGTATTTAACCTTCCAGCAGCAGAGACCAACACTGACTCCCCCCAGTATGCCATAATACCCCAGAAGGACCCACCAGCCACCTGTTGGTAGGTTGATTACAGTGGACCCTTTTCATCATTAAGGCAGCAGTTTGCCCCCACTAGAATAAACACACCTTCTGGATAGGATTTGCCTTCCCGGTCTGCAGTGTTTCTGCCAGTGCCACCATCCTTGGACTTTTGAATGCCTTATGCTCTTTCATGACATTATGCACAACAATGCTCCTGATCAAAGGAATAATTTCCTAGCAAAAGAATTGCAGCTGTGAGCCTGTGTGCATAGAATTCACTAATATTCCTAGGTATCTCATCACCTAGAAGCAGCGGGTCTGCAAGAATGGCAGAATGACCTACTGAAAATTCTGTTCGGCAACAGGTGAGAAAATCATCCTGAAAAGATGGTGTCTTCCACAGTGCTTTGAACCAGTGGTCAATATATGGTGCTGTTCGGTGATCTGAAAGAGAAGTAGCTCCTTTCATTATTATGTCTACTTTAAATCCCTGCTCCCACAACTTTCAGCTTGATGGAGGTCTTAGTTCCCAAGGGAGGAAATCTATTATTAGGGGACACAGCTATGATTACATTGAGTTGGAATTTGGACATTTTGCATGTCTCAAATGGTGAAGAAAGAGTTTACCCTACTGGCTGGGGTGATTCATCTCAAGTACCAAATCAAATGGGGGCAGCAAAACTATGTCTGGAACCTAGAGGATTCTATGTGGCACCTCTTATCACTTTCATGTCCAGTTGTAAAAGTTAATGGGAAATTAAAGTAACCTTAAGAAAGCAGGAACACTGGGAATTCAGACCCTTTAGAAATGAAGTTTTAATGCAGCCTACCAGGTAAAGAACCCTAACTTGCTGAGTCCTGGCTAAGGGCAAAAGAAACAGAGTGGGTAGTGGAAAAAGGAATTAATAAATATTAGCCACACTTTGTGAGCAGTTCCAGACCCAATATGGAGGGCTGGAGCAGCCAGGCATGGCAGCTGTGACTTGTAGAGATCATTCTAACATTCTATCAGGCCTGCAGCTTCAAGGTGATGTGGTATGTGGTAGGATCGGTGTCAAGATTCTTTCAGATCATATTGTGAGAGAAAGCAGGAGAGTTAACTTAGCCCTGGGGTAAGACTATGAATGTGCCCTGCTGTTGCTCAGCGATGAATGCAATCTGCTTTGTGACTCCTTCCTGGTAGCCACTGAAAAGAATGCATCTGCCAGATCAATAGCTGCACACGAGTGCCAGAGGCTGTGCTGCTTTGTTGCAGTAAAAATGTGACATCTGGCACAAAGCTGTGACTAGGACCATTTGGTTAAGTAATGGTTAACCACTGGCCTCTATCGTGATCCACCTGGCTTGTGCAAAGGCAAGAACAGTGAATTAAACAGCATACTAATCTCTCTACCATTCCATCTAGGATATTGGAGTGCTTCTGATTTACTATTTGGCTGAGGGAAGGACTCATACAGTTTCAGGGACTTCTACGTGGCCTTTCCAAACATACGGTTCTTCTTCTCTAAGTCAAAGAATAAACATGTGGGTTCTGCTGGCTGATAAGTACATCCATTCTGATTACTCACTCAGGATTTGGGAAATGACTAGAGGGCTGTGACTCCATGTATTACCAGCTTCCATACACTCCCATTCTAACAAGGAGACCACGATGGCATTTGGTCTCCTGGTATCAGTGTCAACTCAGACCCTTATCTAACACCCCTCAAGAGTCTAAGTAATTCCTCTGTTCTGAACATTTACTCCAGTAAATGACTACAAGTTGCTTTGAAGAAGTCTACTGTATATATTTGTGGTATTGGAGGGTCCCTTCTCAAAGGGACCTGGCCTGCTCTTCATTTGATGGGTTCCGGGTGTAAAAACAAGGTCACGTCTGCCAAGTAGATGAGAGATGTAGATTTTTCCACTTAATGGCTGTCATCAGCCATCTGCCAAAGCCATCAATCACCATATCTCTGTGTTAAAGGCCACCTGATTGCCATTCCAGTTTTGTGCCCATTACAGTCATTGTGTCTGTCTTGCCTCTGAGTATTAAGTGCTATCACCTGGCCTCTGCTAGCTCAGACTCCTGTCATCTCTGCTGGCACTAGGGAGCCCAGGTCCATAGCTGCATCTTTTATGTAAACCTTGGCGCACAGAGGTTGGCTACCACTGACTTTCTTAATGGTGTTGACCTTGGAGCACTCATGATGCTTTAGTGAAGACCTCGTCCTCTAGAGATCATGACCAGCTGGCGGGTTCTCTGGTTTTACATGATAAATCCATTCTAACAGGTTCACCTCCCTGAGCTTTTGGACCCTTTCCTCCATACTCTGCCAAGGCAGGTCCAGCGTTTCCGCCTAATTTACTGTGGAATGTCATTGTTTACAAGCTTTAAGGGGCCATTCCAGAGGGTAGTAGAACTGGTTCCAGGAGTCCTTGCCAGAATATTAAATCTTGAATCATGAGAGGGTTCCCCCATATCAATAAACTCTCCTCATTCCAGTCCTATAGTCCAACCCCCATAGTCCATCACTCTCAAGATCCATTCCCTGGCATTTTCCTTGCTCTTTAATCCAGGTTCTGAAGCTGTCTGGCAAGACTTGACCTTAGTTTTTGGTCTAAAAGCCTTGAGGGCAGGAGAGGGCAGAGCTCATTGTGTAGGACATCTGCTTCTGATGAGGCGTTTGCATGGTCCCCATGTCATGGAGGCTGTTCCCCCTTAGTGAAGAGGTGGGGCCGGTTGTGCTGACCCAGTTGGTTAAGGTGAATCTGACTAAGGTTTCCAGCTGAATCTACTCAGATGTCACATCCGGGTCTCAGAGCCCCACTTCTTCCCTTTCTAGTCCCTAGCAGAGGAGACTCGCTAGGGCTGTGAATTCAGCCTCCTGTTTAAACTTGTAAATAAAATCTTGGGCCGATATTCAGTACTGTCTGTCCTCTGGTTTCAGGAGAGGAGGTTCTCTATAGATACCACCATGGAGATGTTCTGGTTTCACGTTGTGCTCTTGGTAGTTGACTGACTTGAGCCTATTATTTTCTCCCTTCTGGGCTCTTATGGCAATTAAAACAGCCAACCAGCTCCACAATTCTTAAAACAGCCATTACCCGCATGTTTACCAAGTGGGGGAGAATTGTTACAGACTCCAGCGCACCTTCCCCCTGTGCCCCATCCCAGTCTGCCTAGGGAGAGAGTCCTGGTCACTGGTCTGGTACAGCTTGCTTGGGGGGTGTCTCCATTCCGCTCAGCATCACTAACTGCGTCTTCAGTGCCACCTGGCTGGCAAATGATCCAATTCCAAAATCCCATTCTGAGCGCTTACTTCCTGGAACCCCTTCTGGTAACCTCTTGTTTGAAAGCCTATCAAATGTAGGTCCTTAGGCCAGGATTTGGGAGCAGGTAGCTTATTTTTAAAATGATCCCAACAGCCCCAGTAGAGTCATAGGAAAGAAAGCAGGGAAGGTATGGAAGCTGACGTGCAGGGTATGTTGATATACTGGCCCACTGATGAGCCATTTCCACCGTGGGCAACCAGGCCTGCCTTCAGACTTGTGAATACGCCTCAGGATGGCTCTACAGTAAGAGTAAGGAAGGTTCATATTTGTCCACTACTTCCATCTTACATCATTTGAGCGCTGCTCTGGGGGCGTGTTCATTTCTGGCACTTCCATACTGCCCACGTTCTGCTGGGCATGTTCCTGTGGCAGACGGAGCCCTTCAGGCAGGGAGTCTCAGGTTTACGACGAGGCCTGGGGATGCACAGGAACCATGAGCGCTTCCAGAAAACCAGAGGGAGATGACGGCTGTCACACACAGCTTCGTTGGACACTTGGGACCGCAGGCCTCTCCAGATGCGCAGGCCCTACCAGCCCAGCCCTCTCCCTATGCCCCTGTCCTCAGGGAGGCAGCCACTTCCTGCAGTCACCAGCTCTGTGTTACCTCAGTGTTCCAGTCCGGCCTTTCCAGTCCTCCAATATCTGTTAACCAATTTCCTGCATTCATTGTTCCCTGCTAAAATAGCCAGTTTGGTTTCTGTTTTCCTGTTTGTAAATGAATAAAGGAATTCATGAATAGAGAAATGGGTCAGCATGAGGAAAAAGGAGAACATAAAAGGCGAGGGTGAGAAGGTGGGCGGGGCCAGTGGGTCACGTGACAAACCGGAGGGACCCAGTGAGACAGTGTTTAGGAACTCCCCGCCCCGCCCCCGGCAGCTTCCGGATTGTGCCTGGCATGTGGATGGTTTCTGTTTTTCCTTCCTGTCCGTGTTCCATCTTCAACTTTATTCTGCAAACATTCTATAGACCTGGGCTGTGCAGTGCAGGCCCTGTGCTCAGAGTGGGCCATTGTAGGGATACGTGTCTGAACACTGCCTCAAAAATATTCTTTCTTGCTCTCTGCCCTTTGGGATTGGCTTGAACCTCTGTGGTTAACGATTTTAGGAATCTTGGGAAGCCCTCTGCTTTACTGATACTGGACTTCCCTGTGGCCTCACACATGCCATGCCATTCCATACCACTGGGCCTTTTCCTGTGATGTTCCTTTTCCCTGGAGCATGATTTTTCCTGTTCCTGCTTTGCACAAACTCCTGCTCCTCCCCAAGACCTATGAACGAGCCCCTCTTCTTTCTCTTCCCTATACAGGGCTGTGGCTTCCTCTTTGGAGTTTATATATGTGTACACACATCTGTTATAGCCTGTCTTACAACTCTTTTTTCAAATCTGTTTTTCTCCTGCCCAAAGAATATGACCTCCTCTGGAGCCTCATTCATTCCTGTATCTTCATTCATTCACACAACAAATCTTTTTTGAGCCCCTGCCTATCCCAGGCGTGGGAGCAGCTCAGTCAATGTCTGCTGAAGGGATGAATGAATGGGTGCGCATTTGCTACCCCGAGGATGCTGTGTTGCTAGGTGACAAACTCAGTGATGATTAGAGAGAGGAGGGTGGAACCGCTGTGCATGAGACGAGAGTAAGCAGCTGCACACCTCCTGCACCATCAGGGAAACCGTGGGCAGAGACTTCCACACTAGGCCCGGCCCTGCGGCAGGCGTGAGGGCTGGGCTTCTGACGGGGATTTGCCTTGTGCAGGAGGACAGTAGGAGGGCACTGTGTTAGGATCTTTCTAGTGTGTAAGAGTGGTTGGGAAAATCCTGAAGAGGCTATCTTCCCTTCATCCTTTAAGTTGAAAATCAGAGTTAAAAGCTTTTGAAAGAAGAGGAGTGTGAGGAAACCGAAGGGACAGGTTCAACACAAGAGCTTGTGAGGACCAGGTGGGAAGGAGTAAGTGAGAGAAGCTGATTGGAGGAGAACGTTGCTGATGTCCGGAAGGAGCCGCTGCTGCTCGGCTCAAAGACATGGTCCCCTGGAGGAACTGTGCGCCCCGTGTTGCAAGATCTTCCTCACATCCAGGTTTTAATGTGAAATCTCCCAATTTTTCAGTGTTGAGAGTAAGTGAAGATTTTACACAACCAGGAGTCTCCTCCTGGCAGGCCTGGATTACACCTCCTGGGACACCCTGCCTTGGCATCATCAGCTTGTCTGTTCAAGTTAATGATGAACACCAGCTGTTCTCAGGAGCTGGGATGCATAGGGACAGGGTCTCTACTCTTGCCAGCTTCCTCTGAGCCCCACCGGCTGCAGTGGTCCCTGATTCTCTTCCCTCACTGACTTGGTTTCTGTGTCCACAGCTGGCGTCCCCTCTAGTGTGTGAGCATCAGGAGGGCAGGGACAGTGTTTTGTGTCTCTCTGCATTTGGCACATAAAAGAACAGCAGATGTTCATAATGAAGCCTCTGGGGGAACACAGGCTGCAGGTAAGTGAAAGATAGTCTTGTGGATTTAGCAGACAGATTAGGTAGGGCCCAGAAGGCAGAGAAGGACCTTACAATCAGAGGTTGATTTATTAAAGGAAGCATTGCTCACAATGAGATGGGTGGCCAGGAGTAAGGTAATGAGCTCGCCTTTCCTAGAAGGTGTCTGAACAGAAGTGAGCTGACCAGCCACTGAAGATGCTGGAAAGAAGGGAGCTGTACTGGGTGGAAAGTTGTGCTGGGTGGTTACCTGTTCCCTCCAGCTTCCATGGCTTGTGCTTCCACAGAGCAAGATGGAGTAAACTACTAAATTAGGCCACGGAGCCAGGTGAACAGTTAGGAGCCTGGGCTGTGCTTCCAGGCAGACCTGGGTTTGATTCCAGACTCTGCCACTTAGCTGTGCACCCATGGGTGGGATGCTTCACCCTCTGTGAGCACAAGTAACTTCAGGGGTTAGGGGCTCAGAACACTTTCCACACTCTCAGGGGCATGCTGGGACTGAGAGGCTGGAGAAAGCACAGATTTGGGTCCTTTCTCTCCCTGCTCTGGACCAGAGATTCATTGAGAAGGCCCACATTGTTTGAATCATTTGTTTTTCTCTATGCCAGGTCCATATACCAGACTCTTCATAATTTACTTTAGCATATAAAACAGTACTCTGTCAACCTGAGCAATCTACAGCTATAATCTAGGGCTTTTGGTTAATTGTGCTGAGAACTTGGCTTAGGCCTGGGCCTACAAACAGCCTTCCTCCTCTCTCCCTCAGAAATGAAGACAGCTGGGTGCACAGTGCAACTGACCCACTTTCCATCAGGCATTGAGAGAAAAGGTGCAAGAGAGTGAAATCAGGCACCTGACCCACGCAGCTCGGCACAGGTAGAAGAGATGGAATGGGCACCTGTTAGTCATTTTAGTGACCCCACCACCAAGGAAAGGAATGTCAGGCTGTCTTACACTGGCTCCTCTTCCCTTAAGGAGGAGCAAGGAACGGGGAGAAAGAAAGGCTGGAAGTGCTCTTTGTGGGCATATGGATGGAAGCACCCTCCCGTACAGTGGAGGCAGCCATGAGAAGAGGGCCTTGTAGACATTTCTTCTCGCTGCCACACATGAATTTGCGGTAAGGTCATCCGTGTAGAGGGCTTGGCACTGTGCCTGGCATACAGTGAGCCTTCAAAAAATGTTAATTGTAGCAAATGATAGTAGGCACCAATGATAGTAATCATGAAATACATAATAAATATGAAAACATTAACAATATAAAAATTAATAAAATAAGGGTTATGAAAGTCAAACTTCACTGTGTCAGACCCTATTACAATCTGCTGAAACAATACGAATCACATAATAATAATAACCCACATTTATTGAGTACTTATGGCACGTAAGTGTTATTATCTTTATCATCTCCATTTTCCAGAAGACAAGTGAAGTTAGGGGAAGTTAAGTACTGTAGCCAAATTTATATTGCTAGCTAATGTACAAACCCACGCAAACCTTCAGAACCATGCTCTTAAGCATTATTCTCTACTTATTCACAGATGTTGAGGCATTTTATTTATCCAAATACTAATGGGTAAAATTGGAACCCAGCCAGAAGAGATATATCTGGCCTTCATCTTGAACTGTAATTAGGAACTGGTGTAGAAATTGGGTGATAGTCTGTTGGTCCAGGTAACAGTGAAGCCCAGGGGAGGTATTGGGTGGAGGCATGGCCAGATGGCACAGAGTGGGTGGACTCACCGTTTCTGGCCTCTGTTTGCTCCTGTTTCCCTCTGCATGTTTGTCTCATTCCCTTTGACCACAGCTAGACTCTCCACCAAGTGGGAAAGGCAGCTGCTTGAGGCTCCCAGCCTCTCCCCGCAAAGGTCACAACCTGTAAGAACCCTGTTATTCCCAGCGTCCCTACAACAAGATGGGCTGGGAAGAACTGATTGGCCCTTTGACTAGTCACCATGACTGTCCAAACCTTGACTACAGGGACCAGTCCCAGTTAGGTGGTGATCAAAGCCCTGTGAGTGACCTTCCCACAGGATGGGGTGGGGTCAGTTTCTCAGTGGAAAAAGGTATATGAAAGCAGGCCTTCATTGTAGGGAGGCAGACAAATAATGGATTATTTCAACGTGATGGGGAAGGTACTGGGTTCTGTGACTATGGACCAGGCACCTGGCATTTCTCACTGGGTTGGAGGAGGCCTGGCTGGCTGCTGGCACCTAGGGTGCTCTGTAGCTGAGCTCACCTCCTCTGTGATTCCCCAGCTTCCCTGGCCGGGCCAGTGAAAGGAGAAACAGATAGGCCCTCAGAGCACTGGCTGTGTCTCTCTCTGCCACCCCATCATTGTGACCTTGGGCATCAGCAAGGGAGGGGTTTGTACAGCTGTGAAGAGCAACAAAAAATTGGAAGCTAACCCCTAGGCTCATGGCTGCATTTCTCCATGGACACAGCCCTTCCCTCCCGGTCTCTGCATTTGCCTGGTAGGCTGGGAGGGAGACAGGACGTAGATGGGAAAACATGAACCTTGACAGCTGCTGAGTGGTCATTTCTATGTGCTCTTTTGAGGGAAGGGGTCTCAATGGTACAGAGTTTACAGAACACCAGGTACACCCCCCAAATCCCTCCACTGAAGCCAGCCTAGGTGAATGGGTGTCAAAAGACTAAACTGCTGTGTGGTTGCCTTGGCAACCAATTTGTTAGTGACAAACACCTCAGAACCACAACACAGGGAAAGCTGCAACCTGCAACCTACGACTTGTCTGTAGATTTTCCTAGCCAAGCAGAGTCCCAGTGTTTGAGGGGCACTCTGGGGAGGAACGGTGATTTCCTTGGCTCTGAGGACCCCAGGTTCTAGCAGGGCAGTGCTTCACCAGCGCAGCGAAGATATCCCCCGTGACTGCATGGGCCCCTGCTCAGAGGGGCAGATCACCTCCAGCTGGGGGACTGGGACTCTACAGGGTTTTTTGTCTGTTCTCAGCTAAACCCACCGAGGTGTCTAGGCAAGAGCTTGGGCCACTGAAATCAAGCCACATGCCCTCGTGGGCTTGCTGTGCGGCAGTCAGTCTCCACAACAAGCTCCACTCTTTTGATGTTTGTTTTCTCCCCCGTTTTCTTCCTCAGATTTCTACTCCCTCTGTTTCATACTCTGGGATTTTCATCTCTCCCCAAGCCCTCCTCACCTGCCCACTTTTTAAATAAAAAATGCTCCATAACAGGGGAGTGGAGAACTGCCTATAATCACAACCACTTAATACAATGCCCTTTTTTTTGTGGTGCTGGGTTACATGCTCCCCATAATTTTGATGTCTGTCCATGGAGCAGATGAACCTTCCCTTCCAATGTGGGAAGCTCCTCTTAGGTCTGTCATAGCTCACCTATGAGATTTCTGATCACTTCTGGCCAGTTCTGCTCTGTTTTACTACAGGTGAAAAGATCCTGCCTAGGCTGCATTCTGACATTGGCCGTGCATGGGTGAAGAATCAATTAGGGCCCTCCCTGCTCCATGGTTTGGGGTGAACCACTCTACATCTGGACCCCAGAAATTCTTCCCCAAATGTTCTGGCTCATAAATCAGGTTATTATACAGTAACTCTTATGATTTCTTTCCTAAAAATTTATTACTTTTATGTCTTGGTTTTCAGTGTAAAACTAATATGACTTTATAGAAAAGTTGGTAACACACAACTAAACTTTTGTGTGTATTTCCTTATAGTCTTTTTTCCCTTATTAGACATATTTTATTAAAAAAATATGATAGCAATCATATAGGATGTGTGATTTTAGTTTTTTTTTCACCTAACATTATATAAAAGCATTTAGAAAAATAAAACAAGCCTTTTTGTAAACAGGCTTTTACATACATAAGCATATGTACTGGTGGCCACTTCAGTTTCATTACTATACTTTTAAAGGTGGCATAGGGCAAAAGTAACTATTTTTATTTCAGTTTTATGCTATGTGAAAGGAAATTGCACTTACTTTTTATATTGATATTAAGGAGCAAGTCACGCCAAAAAGCGTGCATCTTGATTTAGTTTTTACAGTTCTTACAAATAAAATTTATATTAAATGAAACTTTTTTTGCAGCAAGTAGGATGATAGAGTTTTCCATCCATAATTTTAAATCATGGGGGAAGTTTTCTACCAAATAGAGAAGAAGCTATGATAGGGAATATATGTGCAATGCACATATGTGTGTATCCTTTATAACAGCTAATTAATTTTGCCATTCATTTCACTCTGTTTCATAAGGCAAACATTTTAATTACAATGATTGAATATTTACAGATATTTTAGGGATATTTATTTGACATCAGAGTGAGATACAATTTACAACAGATGTAAGAATTTAATTTCTAAAATAAATTTGAAAAGTCTACTAATCAGCAATTGTAAGGCAATAGAAAGAAGCAATTGAAAGTTAACAATTAGAGAACAGCTAATTACCTGATAGGATATACACTATCTTGACAGCAGCCATTACAAATGAGAATCATAAAGACAATGTTGCAACATGAAAAACCACTCGTGCTTCAGTTATGTGAAAAAGCAGAACTAGAAATTTCACTTACAATTATTTAACACAATGCCTGGAACCCAGGAAGTATTCAACAGTGATAGATATTATTATTAACGAGTTGTAACAATGTAAAAATGTGTAACCCTGTGGAAAAGACTGTCAAGAGACCATACTAAAAATAACTGACTTTTGTGCTTGAAGGCGTGGGATTTTCTTCACTCTATAAATTATACTCTATTTAAAAAAATATTATATTCTCTAAATAAAAATTTGATAAGGCAAAACCAACAACCCAATACAAAAATGGAATAGAAGAATTGATAGAGGATATGTTTCTTCTCATAGTGAAAAAACAAATGAGTCAAACAAGTGAAAAAATGTTCAGCTTCCCTCATAAAAAGAGAAACATATGTCATGATTAGCCTGACGTATCCTTTTAAATCTACTAGCTTGGCAAAGTCCAAAGAGTTTGATAACACTGTATTGCAGAAGTGTAGAGAAACAGGTGCTCTCATAGTTGATTATGAGACTGTAAGATAGTACAATTTGTGGCTAGCAATTTGACAATATTTACTAAACTTTAAAATGTACATGGCCTTGATCTACTAATTCTGCTTCTGGGAACTGATCCTATAGCCTACTTACATTCATGCAAAATAACATGAAAAACTGTATAGTGCAGCATTGATATGATACCAAATAACTGGAAACAATAGAGATGTCCACTAACAGGGGATTTGTTTAAATAGTCTATATAAAGGAGCATTCTATAGCTTTTCAAAAGGGTGGGGATAGGAGCTAAGCATATTAAAATGAAGAGAGTTCAATGTGTATTATTAGGCGATAGAAGCAAGGTGTAGAATGGTGTGTCCAGTATGTTCCTCTTTGTGTGAATTAGAAAGATATTTATCATACACAAACTATCTCTGGAAAGATGCACAAAAATCTCTGCCATGGTACCAGGTGGGTGTGGGAGGGGTGGGGTGTGGGGGGCAGTGGAGATGGGGGTCCTTAAGAAACAATGAGAAGGAGGCTGCATTATATACCTTTTTTTGTACCTTTTGAATTTTGCAGCTTTGCACGTATAACCGATTTGAAAATTAAGTAAAATAATATCATTATAATTTAAAAAGATGCAAAAACGTTATTACTCTTCTTTTAAAAATCAGTAAAATCACGGCCCTGTAAAGGTTCTTAAGTCAGGCTTGCAGGGTCACCTGGATCAGTGGAATGGAAGTGAGGAGGCTTTGAGGTGTCAGTTCTGGTCCTGCCTCTCTGACTCAGTGGGCCACAGGGAGCTGTTTCTTCCTGAGGCTTCCTTTCTCAGTGGACGTCTATGCTGAGAATTCATAGGGTTACCTGTGGTTAATACCTGTGAGTACCTTTGAAAATATTTTGTAGTTTACAAAAAAGATATCATTCACAGACATTTGCTAAAGTAAATGTTTTATTGAGGCATAACACAGAAAAATACCCCAACCATAAGTGTACAGCTTGGTGAATACAGTGCACACAGCCATGTAATGACCCACACCTCCAGAAGCCCCTCTCAGTCACTACCATGCTCCAGGACAACCATTATCCTGACCCCATGGGTTCATTTTGACAAGGACAGTTACAAGCAAATCACTCCAGCACCCTAATACAACTACTTTTATGTTTGCACATTTCTTTCCAACATGTAAACACCTATTGGCCTTTTCAGTAACATAGTTAACACCCACGGTTGTCTCTACCCCCTGCCAACTCTGCCTTTACAAATCAAATGGCAAATAATCATTAATACTATTCTCAGATCTATTACAATGTTGAAGGAAAAATGCCATTACAGACATTTCTAGATAAATCACACGGGAGCAAAGTAAACACGTGGGTGAAATGGCTGGAATTCACTCTCATCAGATAAGGGAAAAATCCAGGCTGCCTGCTGGTGTCCTGCACTAACATACCCCAGGCAGGCGTTTGTCCTAGTCTCCTGGGCACTGGCTCCCTCGCCTTCTGTGGCCGTGGGCGCAGCTTCAGCATGTGTTTTGCGCATTAAAGGAATCTGTCAGATTAGTTGGCTTCCTATTCACTCCAGTTTAAGCAGGAGGGGAGAGACAGATGCCTGCAGAGCCTCAGGCTGGAGACTTGGGCTTGCTGGTCTCTCCTGGCCCCACCGTGTGTAAATGAGTGACTTTGATGTCAGACTTTCTGGTTTCAAACTCAGCTTATGCATGTAGCCTGCCCCAGTCAGTCCACACTCCTTCTGCTATGTAGTGTCCAAAGCCTTCTGGTTATTTAAGAAAAGTTTGCCCAGCGAGGATACAAAGCTGCCACCCTTGGCTTGAATGGAATGGGTGGGGTTTGGGGACAAGGAGGAGTGTTTCTGAGCCCCTGCCTGCTCCCCTGCCCCACCCCCACTTCCAGGAGCTGCAGCCAACCAGGCTGACTGACTTGTGTCCCCAGAGATTTACTGCCGGTGAGGCCCAGCTGTTGGCTGGACCGGGCAGCTGCTCAAGGTTAAGCGGGCCTTATGTGAGGGATGCAAGTCATGGATGGCCCCAGTGCAGTTGTTCCCTCTCCCGTCAAGGGGGTGATCATGTTGCCAATCTGGGAGCCAATACAAGCTAAGCCGAGGTGGCAGGCTCACCCCTCCCCACACACACTACCCTCGCCAGCTATGGCCCAACTCTCTTCTCTCAGTCTGAATCCTCTTGGTGGCCTGCGGATGCCAGGCTGGCTGAGCTGAGCGATTGTTTTAAACACTGCTTCACGGAAGCTGCTCCCCACTGCTTGTACTACCACCTAATTGTCACCCAGCAAGGGCCTGCACCAGGGCAGGGGCTGAGAGCAGAAGGGAACACCCAGCTCTCCCTGGAGCCCTTGCTGTGCCCAGGCCCCAAGCCAAATGCTTTACTTGCATTTTCTGGTCTAACTCTTGCAACAAGCTAGTGAGGTTGATTTTACTAGTATTCCCCTGAACCTCCAGAAAATGGAGGTTCACAGAGATTAAGGAAACTGACCAACACACCACTGGCTGTCTATCTCTGGAACCAGAGCTTTTAATAACTAGACTGGCAACCAAGTGTCAGGCATTTGCACAGGCTACAATATTCAGGCTCCTTCTCTACCCTAGAAGGCCAGCAGTACTCCTCCATTTGGGAGTTGAGGAAGCAGACTCAGTATCTTTCCAAAGGTCGCTTAGGCAATGAGCGGCAAAGCTGATTGTCCCTGACTTGCTGGACACCGGACTCTATGCTCTTTTTCCTCTCCTTCAACCTGACTACACCCCCCACTGATTCCAGGCAGTTTCATCAGAGCCAAAGGTTCAGACAGTCTGGGGTTGGCTATTCTTGCCTGCGCCTTCCTGCCCACTCCGCTTTGACACACACGACCCCCCTTCCAAAGCACTCTCCCCTCTCAGCCTCGGCTTGGGAACATTATGTGGCCTCCTACCCCATTGGCTGCTATTTGGCCCCCTTTCCTGATTCCCCGTCCTTTCCCGCTGTTCAGTGAGGAAGGGACTCAGGACTTGGTCCCAAATCCTCTTAACCTTCTGCTCACCTTCCTGGTGGTTTCTCACCCATCCCCATCTGTGGCCCAATGCCTTCCAGCTTATTTTTCCTGTGCCAGCCTCTCCTCTATAAGGGGGCGCACCCAACTGTCCCCTTGACATTTTGAACAACTTTATTGAGATGTAATTCACACAGCACACAATTCACCCATTTAGAATGTACAATTCATTGGCTTTCAGTATATTCAGAGTTGTGCATCCATCACCACAATCAATTTTAGAACATTTCATTACCTCTAAAAGAAACCCTGTACCTATTAGCAATCACTTCCCACTTTCTGCCCACTTCCCCAGGCCCTGGCAACCACTCCTCTGATTTCTGTGTCTATGCATTTGCCTCTTCTGGACATTTCATATAAATGGGATCAAACAATATGTCACTGTTTATGACTGGCTTCTTTCACTCAGCATTATGTTTTCAAGGGTCATCCATGTTGTAGCATGCACCAGTACTTCATTCCTTTTCACAGCCAAATAAAATTCCGTTGTATGGCTGTACCACATTTTGTTTATCCATTCACCCATTGATGGGCAGTCATGTTGTTTCCACTTTTTAGCTATTATGAATAATGCTGCTATGAATATTCATGTATGAGTTTTTGTGTGGACTGATATCTTCCTTTCTCTTGGATATATATACCTAAGGAGTGGATGCTGGGTCATATGACAACACAATGTTTAACTTTGTGAGGAGCCACCCAACTGTCTTTTACAGCACTACACCATTTTACATTTCTACCATCAGTGTATGAAGGTTTTACTTTCTCCACATCCTCACCAACACTTAGTTTGTCTATATTTGATTGTAGCCATCCTAGTGGGTGTGAAGTGATACCTCAGCCTGGCTTTGATTTGCATTTCCCTCATGATAGTGGTGCTGAGAATGTCTTCATGTGCTGATTGTCAATTTGTACATCTTCTTTAGAGAAGTATCTATGAAAATTCTTTGATCATTTTTAAATTGAGTTGTCTTTTTATTATGGAGTTGTAAGTATTCTTTATATATTCTGGATACATGATTTGCAAATATTTTCTTCCATTCTGTGGGATATCTTTTCACTTTCTTGATAGTGTCCTTTGAAACTCAAGTTTTAAATTTTGATGGGGTCTACTTTATCTACTTTTCTTTGATTGCTTGTTCTTTTGTTGTTATATCTAAGAACTGTTTCCTAACTCAAGATCATGAAGACTTAATACTGTTTTCTTCTGAGAGTTTTTATAGTTCTAGCTCTTACATTTAAGTTTCTGATCCATTTTGAGTTAATTTTTGTGTGTAGAATGAGGTAGGGGTCCAACATCAATATTTTGCACATATATATCCAGTTATCCCCAGCACCATTTCTTAAAAGATTTTTCTTCCCCCCACTGAATTGTCTTGGCATGCTTGTTGAAAATCAGTTAACACTAAATGGTTCCATTTATTTCTGAACTATCAATTCTATTGCAATGATCTTTACGCCCATCCTTACAAGTTTTGAAATCAGCAAGTTTGAGTCCTCCAGTTACTCTTTTTTTATTATTATTATTTTGGCTATTCTGGGTCCCTTGCACTTTCATTTAAATATTAAGCTCAGCTTACTAATTTCTTTTTGAAAAGTCAGCTGGGATTTTGCTAGAGATTATATCGAATCTGTAGATCAATTTGGAGTGTATTGCAGTCTTCAAATGTTAAGTCTCTGATCCATGACCATAAAATGTCTTTCCATTTATTTGTATCTTATTTAATTTCTTTCAACAATGTTTTTTACTTTTCATTGTACAAGTCTTATACATCTTTGTTCAATGTGTAGCTAAGTATTTTATTCTTTTTTTTGCTATTGTAACTTTAATTGTTTTCTTGTTTTGTAATGTTCATTGCTAGCATATGGAAATATAATTGATTTTCATATGCTGATCTTATATCCTGCAACCTTGTTGAACTCGTTTATTAGTTCTAATAACTAATAGTTTTTTGGTAGGTTTCTTAGAATTTTCATGTTATCTGTAAATAGAGATTTATATACTCTGTTCTAATATGGAACGCCTTTATTTTTCTTTTTGTTGCCTGATTACACTAACTAGAACCTCCAAAACAATGCTACATAGAAGTCATGACAGTGGACATCCTTGTCTCGTTCTTGATCTTAGGAAGATGTCATTCAGTGTTTCACTATTAAGTTTGATGTTAGCTATGGGTTTTTTATAAATTCCCTTTATCAGGTTGCAGAAGTTCCCTTCTATTCTCAGTCTGTTGAGTATTTTTATCATGAAAGGGTGTTAGATTTTGTCAAATGTTTTTTTCTGCACTCATTGAAATGATCATACAGTTTTTGTCCTTTATTCTATTAATGTGATGTATTACATTCATTGATTTGTGAATGTGTTGACTCAAAAGCACTAAAATCTTGGGGGCCCCAGGACCACCTTCCTGATCGGTGATTCGCCAGGAGGACTCACAGGGCTCAGCATGTAGTCGTGCTCACAGCTGGTTTTTTATAGCAAAGGGATACAGAGCAAAATCAGCAAAGGGAAACAGCACCTGGGGCAAAGTCCAGAGGAAATGAGGCACAAGCTTCCAGAGTGCTCTCCTGGAGTCACGTAGGACACGCCTAATTCCTCCAACAAGTTGTGGCAACATGTATAAAATGTTGTCTACCAGAGAAGCTCATTTGAGACTCAGCGCCCAGGTTTTTAATAGGGGCTAGTCATGTAGGCACCCTCCACGTAGCATGTATCAAAATTCCAGACTCCTGGGAGGAAAGCAGGTATTTAGTATAAACTGCATTGTTTGTACAAATAGTCTAGGCACAGTGAGCCACTCTTAGCAGTCCTGAAATCCATGTTCCCAGATGCCAGCCAAAGGCCAACCTCACATGCAGGCATTTCTCAGGATAGCAGTCTCATGCTTGACATGTTAACTCTTTTCTGCACAAGATGTGAAGCCAACTATGTATTTCTGGGATAAATCCCACTTGATCATGGTGTATAATCCCTGTTATATGTTATTGGGTTCAGTTTCGTTGTATTTTTTGGCATTTTTCTATCTAAATTTATAAGGGATCTTGGTCTGTAGTTTTCTTTTCTTGTGATGTCTTTGTCTGGTTTTGGTATCAGAGTAATGATGGCCTCAGCCTATGACTGGTAAGTGTTCCCTCCTTTTCTGCTTTTTGGAAGGGTTTGTGGAAGATTGGTGTATTGGTTTCCTACTCCTGCTCTAACAAATTACCACAGATTTATTCTTTTATGATTCTGGAGATTGAAAATCCAAAATGTACCTAAAGGACTAAATTCAGCTGGTAACGAACGGCAAGGCTTGTTCCTTCTGGAGGCCCCGACAAATCTCTTCTTTGCCTCTTCCAGCTTCTAGAAGTTATTCTGGGCTTTTGCTCCATCCTCAAAGCCAGATGAGTGGTAGCTTCTCTTTCAGCCTCTGCTTGCCTCTGTTTCCTTCTTCGCTGGCATTCTAACTCGAACTCTTCTATCATCCTTCTTATTAGTTCCTTTGTAATTACATCAGGCCTAATCCAGGATGATCGCCTCATCAGGAGATTCTTAACTTTATCACATCTGCAAAATCACTTTTACCATATAAATGGACATCCATAGGTTCTTCCAATTAAGACATGGCTATCTTTGGGGAGCCCTTATTCACCCTAAAACAATTGGTTTAATTCTTCTTTGAATGTTTAGTAGAATTCACCAGTGAAGTTATGCAGAACTGGATTTTTCTTTGTGGAATGTTTTAAATCATTAATTTGATGTCTTTACTTGCTATAGGCCTATTCACATTTTCAATTTCTTGAATAAGTTTTGGTATTTGTGTTTTTTTAGAATTGTCCATTTCATCTAAATTATCTAATTTGTTGGAATACAGTTATTCATAGTATCCTCCTTTTTTCTTCAGCTTTATTGAGGTATAACTGACATGTTAAATTGTGTATATTTAAGGTGTACAACATGTTGATTTGACATATGTATTCTTTGTGAAATGATTACCACACTCAGCTTAATTAACACATCTTTCACCTCAGATAGTGACCTGTGTGTGTGTGTGGTGAGGACTTGTAAGTTCTACTCTCTTAACGAATCTCAAGTGCATAACATGGTATTATTAACTATTCAGCCTGCTGTACATGAGATCCAAGAGCTTATTTTCCTGTAACTGAAGGCTTGTACCTTTTAACCCAGATCTCCCTGTATAGTGTCCCCTTACACTCTTTTTTATTTCTGTTAAGTTTTTTCCGTTTTATTTCTCATTTTAGTTATTTCAGTCTCTTTTTTACTTAGTCAATCTAACTAAAAGTTTATTGCTTTTGATCTTTTCCAAGAACCAGCTTTTGGCTTTGTTGATTTTCTCTATTGTTTTTCTATTCTTTGGTTAATTTATTTCTGCTCTACTCCTTATATTTTCTTCCTTCTTGCCTTAGGTTTAACTTGCTCTTTTTTTATTTTTTTAAAGTTTTAGTTTCTCAAAGTGGAAGTTTAGGTTATTGATTTGAGATCATTCTCTTTTTAAAATAGGCATTTACAGTTATAAATTTTGCTCTGAGCCTGGCTTAGCTGCATTTTAAACATTTTGGTCCTTAACAAGAGCCTCTGTAAGTCACTCCCTGGGTTGAAATTCAGCTCTGCTACTTATTAGCTGCTTGGCCTTAAGCAAATGCCTCCTCTGTAAAATGATTGATGGTAACCTCATATCAAGTAAATACTCACAGAATTGTTGTAAGGATTATGTATATATTAATACACATAAAGAATGTAGAACAATGCCCAGAGACTAGAAAACATTCCATAAGTGTAGCTAATATTATTTACTTATTGAATATTTGTTGAATTCCCCACTACACAGCAGGCTCAGTTTTTGTCAATGACAGAATGATAAACAAAAGTAGGACACTATTCTCCTCGCATTTATGTTCCAATTGTGGGAGACAGATGCACAGAGAGACTGAAAATAAATAAGAGGAAAGTGCTGTATTGAGAAATAAAACAAGGTGATGTGCTAGAGATGGGCTGAGGACCCCTTTAGATTGGGAGAGGGAGGGGGTTAGGCAAAGCCATATCTAAATGAAATCTGTCAGGGACAGAACATGCCAAGCTGACAGACCAGGACCTCCTATTCTGGAGGTCCCAGAATAGGAACAAGAGTGGAATGTTTGAGACCTTCAGGCAGGCTGGAGATGGGGACAGGGGAGCATGGCATAAGAGAAAGAAGTTGGTCTGGCTCTTTTAAATGTCTTCATGGGATTCCAGAGTCTGGCTATTCCCTAATTTTTAAATAATCTCTTATTGATGGTTGTTTTCCAATTTGTTACTGTTACAAACAGCGCCAGCACCCAGGTGCCTCTTTGTGCTCCCACTAGAGTCGTGCTTTGTGACAGATTCCTGGAGGTAGAATTGTTGGTTCTATTACTTTTTAATTGGAAACAATGTTATTGAAAAAATTAATTAACAAGGGACCATGAGATGGAGAATGGGACTGACTAAGGTGCACCACAGACACATTCCACATTCTAGAAGAGTCTCATGTGCTGGGAAGTTTAGTGTTGAGGTAGCAAGGAGCTACAGAATGATCATTTATTAAGAGCTTATCATGTTCCTGGCTTTGTCACTCCTTACAAGCAAATTCCTACCTCATCCTCATAAAAATGTTCTGCTATGTACTCCTGGTGTCCATCATTTTACAGCCAAAGAAACTGAGACTAGGTTAAAATAACTTGCCAACAAAAGTCACATGTCTCGTAAATGGGATTGTCTGGATTGGAACCTGGGAATCTTGACTCCACTTTTAAGATTAAGCAATACATCTGGTGGGTTGTGAAAGAGGTGGGAACCTGGAGAGACTACTGAGTCAGAGGTAGACCAAGAGCACAGTGTCTCCTCCTTCCTAGGTGAGAATAACTCTGAGAGTTTTGAAAGAAATCATTGGTTAGCACCCGTGATGCCTTGAATTTAAGATATTTTAAGCATGCACGCACACACACACGCACATACACACATCATGTTAATTGCCTTATAATAAACATCCTCTTTCCATTTTTCCCATTGTAATATAATTTTAGATGGGCAAACTGTTACCCAGAATAAAAATTACATCCCTCACCCTCCTTGCACTAGATGTGACCATGTATCTAAGCTCTTACTGGTGGGATATTTGTAGTAGTATTGCATAGCTGCTTCTCGGAACAAAAATAAGAGATTGTTGATGTACCCTTTGCCTCCTCCTTCATCTATCCCCAGTCTTCTGCCTGGGCTATAGATACAGTCTTGGTGCTTGAGGATGAAGGCCACCTATGGAGGGTGGGCCAGGTTGCTAGAAGCAGCCTGAGCAGGGAATTCAGTGGAACAGAGCCTCTATTCCTGCCCCAGGTGGCATGCATCTGATATTTTCTATTTTACCCCTATTTAAGAAAAAAAAGTTTGGCTGTGACCCACTTGACTTCACAATACACTTTACAAGTGCCAGCAGCCCTTCGAAGGCAGGAATACTGGAGAACTGGTAGGGAAAGTTCAGTCTTCCTGTGTGTTGGGTATTGGGTGTGGCTTTCCAGTGTCCTGGGAGAGCAGGGTGCAGGCTGAAGTGCCCCAGTCTTCAGCAGAGAATGAAAGGAATATACCCTGCTGGTCATCCACAATCCATATCGCTCTCTTGGAGACTTTTGAGGCCGAAAGAAGCCATCTGCTTCAGTATTTCAAATGTAAGCAATTATAAGGAGGGGCTGGGAAGCAGTAGCAAGAGGTAAGACTGGCTTTTCCCCAGAGACCATGAGCCTGGAGGCAAAAAACGGGATTAAGGATGTTGCTTTCTTGCTGCGCTTCAGAGGGATTGAAGGTGGCTGCCATTAGGCCCAGCACAGGGACTCATTTGTGGAAGAGCAAAGCATCCGGACTTAAAAATGATATGGCTGTGGTCATTTGCACGTGAAGCAGATGGTCTGGAAGCCTGCTAAGTGTTTTAAAGAATTACATTACCGAAGAAACCACCAGTTTGGACTGTGAAAATCTGTGACTACTCAACCCTTGAAGCCATTCCCAGGCTCTAAAACCTGCACCAGCAAGAAGCAGGCACTGAAAACTGGGCAGCGCCAGTGGGTCACCTCTCCTGCATCCATGGCAAATAACAGAAAAGGAAAATTTTTTTCCTCTGCCCAGAGGGCAGAGCTAGGGGCTATCAGACAGGTGCACTCAGGAAGTGATTCTACAGCCAGGGAAGGGGCGTTCCCCTGTTCCTGCCCAGAGGATGTTGGCGATAGCAGTGGGTCAGCATCTGCTGTGTGTTTCATATCCTCTCCTTTTCAGAGTGGTCATTTTTATTGTAAGTATCTTGTTCCTACTCCACTAGTACATATTTAAAGATAGTTTATCTTTTAGTTTATAGGTTGCACCTACATCTAGTCCTGAAGAATAGTTACAGACTCTTAGGTTATAGACTTTGAGGTGGACTCAGGGGGATTTGGTGGTTTATCAGGGAGCAGGTAAGTGAGCTTTGTATATGGGAAGACCGTTTAATTTATCATTCAAATTAGGACACTTAAAATTTTTATTTTAGTGTTATTTATTCATCTATTAATATAAATGTGCATGCATGTTTATTTAAATAGCATTCTTTAGGTATAACTGACATACAAAAAACTGCATGTATTTGAAGTGTACAAACTGAAAAGATATGACGTGTCTATACACATGGAACTGTCACCACAGTCAAGAACATGAATATATCTATCACCCCTCCCAAAGCCTCCTTGTGTCCCCTGGCAAGCCTTCTCTCCTATCCCTCCCTCTACCTCCTTGCCATACAACCACCAATCTACCTCTGTCACTATACACTGGTCTGCATTTTCTAGAATATCATATAAATTCTATATATAACTTTAATAAATACAGCATATGTGCTTCTGTCTGGCTTCTTTCCTGCAACATAATTATTTTGAGACCCATTTCTGTTGTATCAATAGTTTATTCCTTTTTATTGCTGCATAGTAGTTCACTACATGCCAATACCACAGTTTATTTATCCATTTACCTGTTGATGTACATTAGGGTTGTTTCTAGTTTGGGGCTATTACAAATAAAGCTGCTCTGAAAAGTCAGTATTTGTATGGACATATATGCTTTCTTTTCTCTCGGGTAAATACCTCAAACTTTTTTTCACTTTTTTAATTGTAAAATATATAACATAAAATTTACCATTTCAACAATTTTTAAGTGTTCAGTGGCATTAAGTACATTCACATTGTGCAACTGTCACCCTATCCATTTCTAAAACTTGGTCATCATCCCAAATAGAAACTCTGTACCCACTGAAGAATAACTCACCTTCTTCCCTCCACAGTCCCTTGTAACCACACTTTGTTTCTATGAATTTGCCTAGTCTAGGCACCACATGTAAGTGCAATCATACAGTATTTGTCCTTTTGTGTCTGGCTTCTTTCACTTAGCATAATGTTTTCAAGGCTCATCCCTGTTGTAGCATGAATCAGTACTTCATTCCTTTTTATGGCTGAATAATATTCCGTTGTATGAATGTTCTTCATTTTGTTTATCCATGGATCTGTTGATGAACACTTGGTTGTTTCTACCTTTTGGCTATTATGAGTAATGCTGCTATGAATATGAGTGTACAAGTATCTGTCTGAGTCTCTGCTTTCAATTCTTTGGGGTATATACCTAGAAGTAGAATTGCTGGGTCATATGGTAACTATGTTAAACTTTTTAAGGAACCACCATATATTTTTCCCTTTTTAAAATGTGGGATGAAAAGTTTATGCTGTGAAAAGGAATGTTGTTAATTATGTGGGATAACAGCATAAACTGTGATTTTTCCATGCAAATTGGAATGTCTGGTCATCTTGCAGTATACATAGATATGTGGGTGGAATATGGCTGAGAAAATTGTTTCCCAGTGTATGTTCTCCACTTGGTCTGTAAAATTTAGGTGTGCACATCACCACTCAGAATGAAATCCATATTTCCAAGGCTGCCTTGTAGCAAGGTGTAGCCTTGTAACTAATTTCTGGCCATGGGGCTCTGTAATGGCAGGTTCAGCTTCTGGGTAGAGTCCTCACAGGAAGGGACACACCTCCTTCTCCCAGTTCCAATCCCTTCTCCTGGCCAGAATGGAAATGTGATGGCTGCTAGATCTTGGAACTTGGGAAAAGGTAACTTGGGAAAAGAAGGTACAAGGCAGAGTGAGGGATAGGAGGAAGCTGGGTCCTGGTACTGGCTGGAGCCCCTAACACCAGCCCTGGACCACCTATCTCTGGACTGTTACTGGAGAAAAAAATTAATTATTGTTTTAAGGTTTTTTAATCCTAATTCTTAAAGGGTATTCTTGGTAGTTATTCACTGGCTACTTTAATGCTCCAAATGGAACAGCAGCCTGTTACTGACTTTGGGGTAAGATGTAGAAAACCAGCCCAGTCTCTGGCTTCCATTGCTTTGCTCAGCCCTAGTCTATTTTGAGCTCCCACACCCTCACACATCCACCTGGCCTTTTGCTTCCCCTTCCATGGCACACAAAGCCCCCAGCATTGACACTCAGCCCACTGCCTCCAGCAGTCTGTCCCCACTGGCACCTGGCTGCGTCCCCACCTCTCAGGGAGCAGAGGCACCTGGCTCCCTCACTCCTTAGGCCCCAGGCTCCACTCTGCAGCTTCCCCTGCTAGTCCTCCACCAGGTCCCATCTCCTGTCACTCTGTCACACTCACGGGGAACTCAGGCAGCTGGCTCCCAGGCAGGATGGGCAGCAGAAGGCAAACGGGCCAGGATGGTGATTGACCATGGGGTCCAGTATAAACTCGCAGCACCACCAGGAGGGTCTCAGCCCCTCATAAATCTCTGTGTCTGATGGGCCCTCCATTGCCCCCCTACCTCTTCCCTCTGCCTTTCAGAGAAATTCAGCCCCCCATTCCCTCCCCAGCGTCCTCTCCTTCCCCGCTGCCTCACCTTAATCATGCTGCTTTCCCTACTCGGTGTGGGCCCCACAGTCACTCTTCTGGACTGCTTATTATCTCTCAGCCTCAGCAGCGTCTTTGACTCCTTCCATGCTTCCAGTTTCCCCTCCTGCCTCCTGTAGGGCAGGAGTCAGCAAACTTTTCCTATAAAGGGCAAGATAACAAATATTTTAGGCTTTGCTGGCCTTTCTTCCCTTCTATGGAGAAGCAGTGGTAGACAATAGGTAAATGAATGGGTGGGGCTGTGTTCCAATAAAATTTTATTTACAAAAACAGGCAGCTGGCCACTGCCGTTTGTTGACCCCTGCTCTAGGGCATTGTTCCACCAGTCATTCCTGACCTCCTGGATTTGTAATTTCTTCCTTTATGCCCATTTCTTCTCCACATTCTACAAATACATTCAAGTCTCTGCCTCTTAATGGGAAAATAGCTAAAAGGGGAGATTGGATGAGTCAAGCACAAGGAAACAGAACAGTTTGTGCCTGAATTTAACAGAGAGGGCAAGGGACTGAAAGTGGTTTCAATGAACAGACATCAAGAGCAAGTCCTTGTAATTATCATATCCCTGTACATATCATATCATATGTAATTATCATTAAAATAATCAGAAACCAGCTCTTTTGCCAACGGGAGCTTTTTCCAGGGCGACACTAAAACACCTGATCACTTTGGATCATGTTTGGCTGGCAAAAATGGAAAATCCAAAACATTAATGGCTTAAACAAGATATGGGCGTATATCAGAGATATTTTGGGTTCCCTTCCAGACCACCTCAATAAAGTGAATTGCAATAAAGTGAGTCAAATGAATATTTTGGCTTCTCAGGGCATATAAAAGTTACATTGACACTCTACCATACCCTATTAAGTGTGCAATAGCATTATGTATAAAAAAATGTACTTACCTTAATTAAAAAATACCTCATTGCTAAAAAAAAAATGCTAACCATCATCTGAGCTTTCAGAGAATCATAATCTCTAATGACAGTCGCCATAACTAATACAATCATAATGAAAAAGTTTGAAATATTGTGAGAATTACCAAAATGTGTCACAGACACGAAATGAGCAAGGGGGTTGGATCTGGGAATGGGGTGAGTCCTGAGACTCTCCTGGACTGCGTGGGGACAGGACTAACACCTGCCAAAACCAAGGTGCTGGCAGGGTTGAGGTAGGGAACACGAACTCTGGGAAGCCAACCAATGGCATGCTCCCAGACCCAATATAAGGGGTGATGACTGATTTTCTTTCTTCTCCCTTTCCACGGAGGACAGACTCTGATATCACACTTTACCCAGCAACCCAGAATCCTTTTACCCACCCTGAGGTTGAGACACCCCCCCACACACACACCCAGCAGCTTGCTGCCATCAGTGCTCCGTCCTTCCACAGCTCCCTCTGTCCCAAGGGCTGCATCGTCTCTGTTAATTTGCTAGCGCTGCCCTAACCGAAGACCCGGGTGGCTTAACCAATGGAAATGTATTTTCTCCCAATTCTGGACGCTGAAAGTCCCAGATCGAGGTATTGGAAGGTTTGGTGTCTGCGACCACCTGTCTTGGGTTTACAGATAGCCCCTGTGAACCATTGGTACACCACCACACCAACATCCAATCTCCAACCATCTGGACACAAACTGTGTGTCTGACAGTTCAATTCAATTCTAGCACTGTCCACCTGGAGTCACCATCAGACCCCCACAGGGTAAGGACTTGGCCCCACAAGGCTGCCCCCCCTTCGGACGCCAGTCGCAATTCCTGATTCCTGGGCCTCCCGTACTTCTGACAATGGCTATAAACTGGAAGGTTCTCACTGCCTCCTCCTCAGGTTCAATAATTTGCTAGAATGGTTCACTCAGGAAGGCACTTAACTATTCCTGTTTATTACAAAGGATACAACTCGAGCGGGAACTGGCTAGAGGTAGACGTCCTAGGGCAGGTATGGGGGAGGGGCTGGAACCTTCCATACAGTCTCCGGGGAGACCTCCTCCGGGCACACTGCTGAGTTTGGAAGCTCTCCAAACTCCATTGTTTAGGATTTTTATGGAGGCTCCGTTATGGAGGCATGGCTGATTAAATTACCGGCCCTTGGTGGCTGGCTCCAGTCCCTCCTCGCTTCCCAATTGGAGGTTAGGGGGGGCTGAACGTTCCGACCCTCTGATCACAGGGAAGGTTCCTCTGGCACCAGGCTCCCACCCTAAAGCTATCTTAAAGCTAGCTAAGGGGCCCAGCTGAGAGTCAGCATTAGCATAAACTCAGGTGTGGCTGAAAAGGGCTCAATCTGAATAACAAAAGGCTGCTCTGGCCCCGACGCTCAGGAAATTACTAGGGCTTCGGGAGCTCCAGGCCTTGAACTGGAGATAAAGACCGAATATATCTTCTACCGCAGCACACCGCAGCCGCCTTCTCCCCTGCGCTTACAGGGCCTTGTGTCACGTGCTCGAATCCCTGGGGTTCCCTCCTTATTAGGGCACTACTCATATTGGATTAATACCCCACTTTAATAGCCTCATTTTAACTTAATCATCTCTTTAAAGTCTTACCCCCGATACAGCTGCATTCTGAGATACTGGGCATTGGAACTCTTTGAATTTGGGGGTGGGGGACATATAATTGAGCCCGCATCACCATCTTGCTCCGGAAATCTTCACCTTCATTGATTCACTGACTCATTCAACCACATTAACTGAACACAGTAGAGATGGCAGTTACAGCCTGCCTAGGGAGAGAGTGTGCTCTCAGAGAACCAAGGACTGAGCCTTGGGGAGCTGGCCTCTGAGGGCGGTTGAGGAGGACCCAGAACAGGAGCTGACGAGGAAGGAAGCCAGGGCCAGCATCCCTCATTCCCCTCTCCTCCCCTCTGGTTCCGCCACCCTTCCGCAGAAGCCCTTGCTCACTCAGCCCCACCTCTGTCTCTTGACGCCCACCCCCACCCTGCCGGCCATCCCTCCTGGCGCGAGAGCAGCCCCAGCCCACCTCCCTTCTGGCCTCACATTCCAGCTGGATGTCAGTGGAGCCTTCCTTCCTCTCCTGGGTACCTTCTGCTTTCCAAGACGATTGGGGCTGGGGGAGAACCTCTGGATTCTAACAGGGGTGTAAAATCCTGGCTTTCCTTCAGTTTGATCTCTCGGTATCAGCAGTAGCTGTAGGTGTTTCACTCCTCAGTTACCAAAGGGCAAACTCACCTTATCACCATAGGATTCAGTTTTTTTCGACTCCATACTGTCTAGTCATATGAAAAGCACAATTTCCTCTTGTTGATATGATTTTGCCCTGTTCCCTGAGAAATAATAAAGATTCCCTGGCCTTTTTGTCCCAGCAATGCATTTGCTTTCCTCCTGGGGACTTTTATAAAAACAGTTAGAGGAAAATGCCTCCATCTGAGCTACCAAGGAAAGATGACACTGTTTCAAACTAGATCTTCTCTGATCCCCAAGTTTCTCCTCTAATCTGGGGAGGGTTTAGTTCGTTCTGCCGGACTATTGGAACCGGAGGAGGGGGAGGGCGCCAGAGGCGTAGGGGGAAGGGGACTTGGTCCTGGGGATGTGAGTTGAGTTCTGATGCCCCATCTTTGCTCCTTGAGGTGAAAAGTAAGGCCACTGACTTGAGATTTCAGCCAAAAGAAGATGAGAATAGTCTTGTGGAGAGCAGAGGAGAGCTGGCCAGAGATGCTCCGTAATGTTCTCAGCATCACTGAGGCTCAGGAAGATGGGTGACCTTGAATTTTTCAGCTGTACCAGTTTGCCTCTGCGATGTACAGCGGCCTGGATGCATCTCTGCCTCCTCTCCCTGTCTCCTTTCACTGGTTAGTAGCTTTACTATGTTCCAACTGGAAACCTCAACCTACATAGAACCAGCCAGACAACCACCAACCTTACAAATTCAACTGCCTAAATATTCCTCAAATTCATCCCTCATTTTCTTCCACCTTTCACAGTTTCTTCACTGTGTTCTCTGCTCCTGTTTTTTCTACCCTCCACCCAGCTATTAGAGCAACTTTTCAAAATACTTCCAAATTCTCAAGTTTGATTGTGTTATGCTCCTACTTAAAGCCTTCCAACGATTCCCTATCATCTATGGGCTTCAATCTAAGTGCAGTAGGAAGCCGTTGGAAGGCTTTGAACCATGGTGACCTGATTAAGTTTACATTTTTAAAAGATCACTGTCTTTGTGTGGAGAATGGATTTGAAATAGAGCAAGAGTAGAAGCAGGAAGACCAGCGATTCAGGTCAGCAAATTAAAGACCTAAAATTGAGCCTCACTGGCTCTGATTGGCCAGATTTGTGTCATGAACCATATCTTGAACCAGTCATTGTGTCAAAGAAAGTACAGAATGTGCTTATTGGCTTAGGAGTAGGTCACATGGTCTGCCCTTGTTAAAGCAGTGGAAAAAGTTTCACCCAAAGCATAGTGGTTGAGAGTGGGGGAAGCAAAACCATTATCACAAGAAGGCAGATTTGATGCTGGGCATCATCAACTATAAGGTTCCTCTTCCTGTATCCCTTTTATTGTTGAGTGGTACCATCTTTAATTTAATCACCTGAGGTAATCCTTGGCACATCCTCCATATCCACACCAAATCCCAAGATTCTAATCTATTTTTCCTTTCTGTCCTCAATGACAGGTTGCTATAAACTATCTTACATGTTCACAGTCATTCGTCCCCTCCAACCCGTGATGTGATTCCCTGGCCTATTGACTTTGGATTTCGCCACATGGTATGTTTTGGCCAATGGAATGGAAGAGTTACGTGACCTTTGTCACATTCAAGCAGAGCTTTAATGCAATTGTGTGGCTTGGCTGGGGTACCTTTGCTCCAGCCCTCCACTGTGAGAACATGTCCCGATAGTGGCTATCCCTTCAACCTGGATGCCAGAATCAAAAGATATGTGCAACTGAGTCTAGCAGAGGGATAGACAACTTGCAACCTTCATATTATATGAGTAAAAAATAAGTATATGTTGCCACAGACCATGAGATTTTAAAGTTGTTTGTTATGCACCATAAGTTAGAGAAAGCTAAGTAGTACAGACTCCTCAGTTCAGGCGCCTATTATTTCTACCTGGATCACTGCAACTGTTCTTTCCTCACTGCCACTGCGACATCCCTGCAGCTGTTCCTCGTTTGTCATCCGGCCTCCTGCACATCCTCCACAGCAAATCTGATCACATTCACTTCCTGCTTACCTCCCAAGCCTCATCAGTATTTTCAGGATAAAATTCAAACTACTCGTTTAAGCACACCCAGCTTTTCAGGAGCTTACCCAGACCCCCCCGCTTTATCTTTCCCTTCCCTACATGGGCACGCATTGCCCCGGTTCCACTGGACCCCTTGCAGTTTCTGAATGCATCATGTTAGCAGTGCCTCAAGCTCCGCTGCTGGCTCTGCCCGTCACTCACTAGACGTCGCTCCCTTGTTCTTGGAGACTAACCTCCAGTCCCATCCGTTAAGGAACCACTTCCCAGGGTGGGTTTAGACAGCCCCTCCCTCCTCTGTGCTTGCGCAGCTCCTGTGCCCACTCTCCCATCTGGTAACATGAGGGTCCCTAATCTCACTCCTCCTGGCCCCGAAGTTCCACAAGGGCAACGACAGGGTCTGGCTTGTCTCTGAGTTCCCTGGGTTTTGTGGTCCCTGGCAAAAAGTATTTGGCGTTGCTTGGGAGATGACTATGTGAAAGCGTGCAAGCATCTGTTGGATTTCATGCTAACTATTTCTCCAAACCAGCCAATCTTCTCCATTGCTGCCACAGTTATCTTTCTAGAAACAAGATTTGATCCTGTGACTTCCCTGCTAAAGAAACTGTCCTGGCTCCTCTTTGCTCTCACGGAGTTTGTCTCAGTCTAGTTTCATCAACTCCTTTGACCTCAGGCACTATTGGTACATTGGTGATACCCAAATTTCCAGCCCAGAACTTTCTCTGGTTTCATATATCAAACTGCCTGTCCTACTTACCTACTTGAGTGTCATGCAGGGACCTTGAACCTGAAGGGTCAGACACCCATTTTCCTCTTCAAACCTTCTTCCTCTCTTCTGTTTTCCCTCTCCATCAGTAGTCTTCTCAACTATTCAGTTGCCCAAACCTGACATCTGGGAGACACCCTTAAGAGACTGGTTCAGAGAATGAACTTGGCAGCCAGATAAATGGCTTCAAATGCTGGCTCTTCCGCATAGTACCTCTGTGACCTCAAGCAAGTATCTTAACCTCCCTAGATTTTAAATCTAAATTATCATGGCAGTACCTACCTCCCCAGATCGCTGAGAGGACTGAGTAATAGAATCATGCCAAGTGCTGGGCAGATGGACCCACACAGTGAATCCTTACCAGATATTATAATGGTCCTCTCTCTCCTTTACCCTGTCATCTACCCACTACATCTGTGGATTCCACATTCTCAGTGTCCCTTGACTCTGTTCCATCCTTTCTGTCCCCAGTGCTACCCTCCTAACCCAGCCTCCTAGCCTCTACTGTCTGATGACTGCAGAAGCTTCCTAAACAGTTTTCCTGAATCCACTCTCCCTCTGCCTTCACTCCTTTCTGCATATTTCTAGTGTGGCTTTTTCTGAAAACCAACTCAGCTCATGTCAGCTTCCGGCTGAGCTGAACTTCTTTCAGTTCCTCAAATGGACAGAACTGCTCCACAAACGCTGTTTCCTCTGCTGGGCCCCTGGCCTCTGTAAGCCACCACCACAGGCTGGCTGCCTCTTCTTTCTGCTCCCCATGTCAACATCAGGCTGCATGCCCACTACCAAGATTCTGTTAGATGTCCCTGTTAGATGTCACTTTCCTCCAAAGTCCCTCAATATCCCTATTAAAGCATTCATCACATGTCACAGCAATGATGGATTCAGTGACCATCTCCTGTCATTAGACTGGGAACTCTATATGACAGAGTCTCTGTTTTCTTCAAGGCCGTATCTCTAGGATTTAGCCCAGGCCTGGCCCATAGTAGAAGTTTGATACATTTTAAATTATTTAAGTTACCTTGAATAGGTGATACATACACCTATAAGAAGATCCAAAAGGTATAAAGAGATGTACAGAAAAAAAAGACTCTCTCTCCACCTTGATTCCCCACTATACCTATTTTCTTGAGGATCCTTCTAAAATATTATCTGCAAATACAAGCATACTCTGTGGGTATGGAGGCATATTATACACAGTATTCTCCAGTTGGTTATTTTCTTACTTAACAATGAAGATATTTCATTCAGTCTATATGAAACTTTTTTAAAACCTGCATTAGTGTTCCTTTGTAAAGATGTATCATAAATTACTTAAGCAGTCCTCAGCCACTGGGTATTTGTGTTCAATCTTTTGCTATGATAAACAGTGTTACCCTGAATGTCCCTGAACATGTCATTTCACACGTAAGTGAATATACCCATAGGATAAGTTCCTAGAAATGAAATGGCTGAGTCGGACTGTACATACATTTCATAGTGTTTTAGATATGCCAAACTGATCTCTGCAGACACTCACCAATTTACACACCCATCTGTAATGTACTGTTGTTATACATTCTTCATGTGCTTGCCAACGCAGTATTATCAAACTCCTTGATTTTGGCCAATCTGATAGTTACAAAAGGAAGGCATCATAGTTTTGTCATCTGTTTTTGTAATTGAGGCTGAGCATCTTAGATATCTAAGATCCATTTGCAAAGTTAAAGGACAGGTGACAAAGTGGGTAGTTACAAATCATATCAATCAAAGACAAACCAATGGAAAGTTGAACAAAACTTGAACTGGCACTTCATAAAAGAAGAAATCCAAATGGACATTAAAGGAAATACAAATTGAAATCACACCAAGACAGCACAGCCTACTGACAGAGAGTGGTTAAAATTAAGAAATCTGACAATATCAATTACTCTCAGTGAAGTGGAGCAACAGGTACCGTCAGACACTGCCGGCAGGAGTGGGAATTGGTGAATTGCTCAGAAAAACTGAAGATATGCTCCGTGACCCAGAAACTCCACTCCTGCATCTAATCTCACTGAGAAAGCCTTGCCCATGTACATTGGGAGTTAGATAAATGAATGTACACAGCAGAACTGTTCCAACCAAAGAAAACTATCCATCCGTAGTAAAGTAGAAAGATAAATTGTGGTTTATTAACACAGTTGAAAACTATACAGCGCTATAATGAACAAATTACAAGTTCATGCATCAACATGGCCATGTTGTGTGAAAATGTTGAGTTAAATAAATCACAAAAGAAAAGTATGAGTCCCTTTATATATAATGATCAAAACTGGGTGAAACTAACTTCTGTAATGTGTCTGACGATGCATACCTAGGAGGAAAAACTATATTAAAAAGTCAGTGTCATGGCTACATCTTCAGAGAAGCAACCTGTGGTAGGAGAGGCCACACAGCTGGGGACAAGCTGATAAGGTGCTGCTGTATTTTATTTCATGGCCTGGATGATGGCTATACAAGTGTTATGGCTTTGTCTTTAAACTGTACATATATGATTATACACTCCTCTGTGTATATGAAGTATTTCACAATTTTTGAAAAAAGTTTCAGAACAGCATATATATATACCATCTAAAGAAAAAGAAAAAAGTTAAAGAAACTATAAAGAAATAAATTTGTTTGCTCATATATGCTCTGATTAGCTTTGGAAGCATATGCAAGAAACTGACAACAAAGACTGTCACTGAGGGACTGGGGGATAAGAGTAGGAGCAAAAATATACTGTTTAAAATCTTAAATGGTATTAGTATATTACCATCTTAAAAATACATTTGCATTTTTTTAAAACTCCTGTTTATATTTCCTTTACTGAACTATATTTAGTTTGCCATCACTAAATAGCAGGTTCCCACAGATTTGGTGGCTTAAAATAATACATACATTTATTATCTCATAGTTTTTGTGAGTGAGGAGTCCAGGCATAGCTAAGCTGGGTCCTTGCTTCAGGATCTTCCTGGGCTGCAATCAAAGTGTTGGCTGGGCTGAATTTTATCTGGAGGCTCAAATGGGGAAGAATCCGCTTCCAAACTCATTCAGATGGTTGGCAGAATCCATTTTCTTCCAGCTGTATGACTGAGGTCCCCAGCTTTTTGTTGTGCAGCCCTTGGTCTCTGGCAATTCCTAGAGACCACCCACAGTTTTGTGCCATATGGCTTCCTCAGCGCGGCTGCTTACTTCATCAAGCTAGCAAGGAGAATATCTTGCGCAGTCTCCTAAGTCTCGATGCAGTCTTATAGGACATAACATGATCTGGGAGTGATATTCCATCACCTTTGCCATATTCTATTGGTTAGAAGCAAGTCACAGATTCTGTCCTCAGTTAAGGACAGAAGGAGAGAGGATAACACAGAGGTGTGAACTTCAGGAGGTAGGAATTACTGGGAGTCACCTTAAGATTTGTCAGTCATAGTTATTGTCCTGCCCAAATTTTTTTCTATATTTTTTCCTTGTTCATTTGTAAGAGCTCTGTAGATTAAATAAATTAACCCTTTGTGTGCCACATAGGGTGCCAATTCATTTTTTTTCCTAATTTTTTTTTGGTATCATTAATATACAATCACACGAGCAACACAGTGGTTTCTAGATTCCCCCCATTATCAAGTCCCACCACACACCCCATTACACTTACTGTCCATCAGCGTAGTAAGATGCTTCAGAGTCACTACTTGTCTTCTTTGTGCTATACTGCCTTCCCCGTGCCCACCTCCCTTCGTTATGTGTGCTAATTGTAATGCCCCTTTTTTCCCCCTTGTCCCTCCATTCCCACCCATCCTCTCCAGTCCCTTTCCCTTTGGTAACTGTTAGTCCATTCTTGGGTTCTGTGAGTCTGCTGCTGTTTAGTTCCTTAAGTTTTTTCTTTGTTCTTATGCTCCACAGATGAGTGACATCATTTGGTACTTGTCTTTCTCCACCTGGCTTATTTCACTGAGCATAATACCCTCTAGCTCCATCCATGTTGTTGCAAATGGTAGGATTTGTTTTCTTCTTATGGCTGAATAATATTCCATTGTGTATATGTACCACATCTTCTTTATCCATTCATCTACTGATGGACACTTAGGTTGCTTCCATTTCTTGGCTATTGTAAATAGTGCTGCGATAAACATAGGGGTGCATATGTCTTTTTCAAACTGGGCTGCTGCATTCTTAGGGTAAATTCCTAGGAGTGGAATTCCTGGGTCAAATGGTATTTCTATTTTGAGTTTTTTGAGGAACCTGCATACTGCTTTCCACAGTAGTTGAACTAGTTTACATTCCCACCAGCAGTGTAGGTTTCCCCTTTCTCTGCATCCTTGCCAGCATTTGCCAATTCATTTTTAATAAATAAATGACTTCATGAATCTCCTACCAGTTGATCTCTACAACTTTTAGCTGCAGCAACAGTAACTTCATCAGTCCTTTGTGGCATCTATTTCCCTTACCAGGAAAGCTGAGCTGGGTCAAAGCCCAAAATTTAATTGAGTTTCAAAGATGGGTAGATTTTGTGTTGGACTTGACTTGAAATTGCTCTGACTTTGCCTCATGCCAAGATGAGTCAAAGAAATAGTGCAGAGAATATACCTGCAATGAGGCTGCCTGTAAGAGGACAGGAAAGGTAGTCCACCTGCATATCATGGAGAGGCCTGTGAAGTCCTCTGGTATGAGACGTTTGTCAGGCTGGCAGAGCATGGAACAATGGGTTGGCAGCTCTGTATGCCTCTAACCTCAACAACCCAAAACATCTTGTCATCAAGATGCTTACATGCAGCCCCCCACAGTAAGCCATGTCACTGGTACCCATGGTCCAGGTTCTGGGCTTTATGGCATTTGCTGTGCCAGCTCTGGGCACTCTCCCCTTATTTGTGCCTGGACTACAGAGCCAGAGTTGTTCAATTATTTCACATATGCCTCTCTCTCTTTTTTTTAAACCAGGATAACCACTCTGAATCATTCAAGACTCAGCTTCTAGGCTGTCTCCTGGAGAGAGGCCAAAACTTCCAGGCCAAGGTATAGTTGTAACCATCTTCTGTGTGTGACCCTCTGTGTTAGCATTCATTACAAAGCACTGTAAGCAATCTATTATATTTACATTTCTACCTCTGACACTCTAGAGCAAGACCCTCCAGGGCAAGGACTGAGTCTGATTTCCCTATAGACCTTATAGGTCCAGCTTCCATGGGAGCTCTCCATTTGGGTATCCCAAAAGCACATCGCCATATGCAAAGCTGAACTCATCTGAAGCACCCTCTCCGAGCGTCCATACAGCACCAAAGCCTCTGTCATTGCATCTGCTATGTTAGAGTATTGTTTCCTGTTTATGAGACCATCTCTCCCAGTGATAGTAAGCAACTGGGGCAGAAACCATGTACATTTTATTTATCTTTGTATCCCTGGAGCCCAGTACGGTGCCTCCCAAATAGGAGCTATTCGATAAGTGTTCATTGAATTGAGCTGGATATCTGTATGTTCAGGGCCAGCTACCATGGGAGTACTTAGGAAGTGCTCAGGACACGATTGTTACATTAGATTCTAGGAAAGATGTTTCTCCCAAAGCCCTCTGCCCACCCTCCTTCTCTGGCAGCTTGGATTAACACTGAGAACCCATACTTTGTCACATAGCAACAATAGTAAAGAATGAGCTACTGCCGAATAGAGCAGACGCTTGGCTGCTGCAGAGAGCAGAGCAGAGCTATTTTGAGATCTTTTAGGTAGAGTCACAGTCTGATAGGCCCACACATTGTGGCAATAGTTACCATCAGCTTAGGGGTACAAGGCACTGAAAACATCTTATTTGCATATCTGTCTCTTTTGCCACACTTTGGAGCATTCTTTTATAATAGAAAGGATCAGATTTTAGGTCATGGTTTTTCTTATTTTGAAGTCAGATTTTTATTTACAATACTACTAACATATTTTAATATTCCACTGAATTGTTGTACAGATGTGTTAATTTATAGATCAAATGATCACAAATACCAAACAAAAAGCAGGACCTAGGCCTCAGCCCAAACTTTCCAGCATGGCTCACATGGTCCTTTGTGGCCTGGCTGGGCCCTCTTTGTCAGCCTCCTCTCTTGCCTGGGTGCTCTCGTTAGCATATGCTCCATCTTGGTGAGCACCATCCAGTCCCCAATGTGACAAGTACTATTGCTCACGAATTATCCATCCTTGTTTGTCTTGAGAGAGCCTCCATCACTCTGTTGGGTAGCTATATCTGAGCTTCTCTTTAACGGGATGATATGACCAGAGGACAGAAATAGTGTCTTTTCCATCTTGGAATCCACGGTAGCCAGCAAAGTGCTGGGCACAGGGAACTTGCTCAGGAAAGGTTGGCTCAGGGTTATCTTAGGCTCTGCAAGTCCAGTATAGACCTGATGGCGGGACACCATGCCAACAATAGGGCAAGCTGCAAGTTCCGTGGCTGCTTCTGTGGCTCTGACACTCTGCATTTTAACTTTATAGAAAAGATATGTGGGTGTGTGTGTTTGTGAAAGTGTGTTTTTGTATAGACCTTTCTTCTTCCTTCCTTCATTCATTCAACAAACACCCATTGGCCATGAATTCTGTGGCAGTTCCTATATTAGGTGCCACAGGTATGAGAAAGTGTATGACCTGCTCACAGTTCAGGGGCAAGAGGCCTGTGTGTGATGTTGGAAGACATGAGTTCAAGCCTTGCTTTACCTCAGTCTGGGGTCTCATTAAGGACATTTTACTTGCGTTAGAGCCTCAGTTTCCCAGATCATTAATGAATAAAAACACTTACTCTCTTTCTGTTGTAATTATAAAGAATCCAGGTCAAGATATCCAAGATGCCAGGAGAGAAGGAGATTGGCTGGCAGGTAAGATAGAGCATGTCCTCTTCAGGGCCGGAAAGCCTTGCTGCTGCAGTAGAATAGATGAGGATGCGCAGGGAGACCCACCCACCCAGACCAGACTCACAAATCAACGGCACCTGTTCATTTATCCAACAAGTTTGAGTTGAGTTCCTTCTGTGTATCAGGTCCTGAGATTGGAGCTGGGGAGAGAGATGGACAACATCACCCTTCCTGCTGTCACCAGGAGAGAGGCCAACAAGGACTGTCACACAGTGTGAGATGTGGAACAATTCAGAAGCATCAGATGCTTGCCATGGAGGGCACGGGAGAAGTCTGTAACAAGGACTCGGGGATCAGGGAGGGCTTTCTAGGAAAAAGGATGGGTAAGCTGCGACCTGAAGGGTGACTGGGAATTAGGTGGGTAAAGGGGTGAGGGTGGTTATTGTTTCGGACAGAAGGAATATGTGTGTGTGAATGTCCCAAGGACAGAGAAAGCATGGTGCAAACAGAAGAGAAATAAAACCACTTGGCTGCAAGAAGGGAAGTTGAGAGAAATGAGGCAGGTAGGCAAGGACCATTTCTTATACATGGAACTTTATCCTAACAACAAAGAGGAACCATTGAAGGTCTTTAGAAAATGCTTTTTGGTTCTGATTTCGCACACCACAGACATTTAGAATGTAGAATGAAAGCTCCCTGTAACACTTCTCTTACTCCAACACTGTTAAGAGTTTGATGCATAGTCTTTTAGCCTCTAACCCATTACTACTATTAATTACACATAAAAAAAAGAGCCTACACAATGGAATATTATTCAGCCATAAGAAGAAAACAAATCCTACCATTTGCAACAACATGGATGGAGCTAGAGGGTATTATGCTCAGTGAAATAAGCCAAGCCGAAAAAGACAAGTATCAAATGATTTCACTCATATGTGGAGTATAAGAACAAAGAAAAAAACTGAAGGAACAAAACAGCAGCAGACTCACAGAACCCAAGAACGGACTAATGGTTACCAAAGGGAAAGGGACTGGGGAAAATGGGTGGGAAGGGAGGGATAAGAGGGAAAAAGGGGCATTACGATTAGCAGATGTAATGTTGGGGGGGCACGGGGAGGGCAGTACAACTCAGAGAAGACAAGTAGTGATTCTATAGCATCTCACTACGCTGATGGACAGTGACTGTAATGGGGTTGTTGGGGGGGACCTGATGAAGGGGTAGTTTAATAACCATAATATTGCACATGTAATTGTAGATTAATGATACCAAAATAAATTACATTAAAAAAAAAACAGAGCCATTCGATACCTGCTGTTCTACAATTTTCTTTCTGACCTTAGCGCTATAAGGTTATCTTTCTATGGTAGTACATACTTACCTACTCATTTTTAAATAACTGCAGTGATCCCATCATAATAAAGATGTTTCATTGTTTGTTTTTATTGTGGTAAAATATATGTAACCTAAAGTTTATCATTTTAAACATTTAAAATTATTTTATAAATTGTGGTAAAATACACATAACATAAAATTTACCATCATAACTGCTTTTAAGTGCACAGTTTAGTGGCATTAAGTACATTTGTACTGTTGTGTGAACATCACCGCCATCCATCTCCAGAAATTTCTAATCTTCCCATATAGAAACTTTGTCCCCATTAAACAGCAATTCCCCATTCTTCCCAGCCCCTGGCACTCACCCTTCCACTTTCTGTCTCTGTGACTTTGACTCTCTGGTGCCCTCATATAAGTAGAATCATATCCATAGTTTTCTTTTAACCATTCATCTAGAGATGGGCTGTTGGTTTTTTTCCCCTTTCTTTGGGTGGAGGAGGGACAGTGACAGTGCTACACAGAACATTCTCTTTATACCTCTGTGCATTTGTAGAATACATCCTTGAGATACTGGGATTTTCAAAGTCTTATGAAACATTTGTACCATGCTCTATTCCCACTAACAGTATATGAAAGCACCAGTTCTCCACATCCTTGCCAATGTTGGCTATTAAAGTTTTTTCAAGAACATATTTTATTAAATGTATGCTATAAATAAGAATGTATTCTTGCAAATGCTGACAACATTTTGGAAGACTATATCAACCAGTAATTCCTTTTAATGGGTGTGCAGCCCCTTTCACAACCCATCCACGTTCACATTTGCAGGAGCAGCCCAAGTTCGGGAAACATTCCTTGCTTGATGACAAGTGCTTTGAAAAACTTTACTGAGGCCACACCTGTAAGAGCCCTTTTTAAGAGTTTAATTTTTGTGAGGCAGTAATACTTGCACATGGCCAAACATCCATTTGATTTGGAAAGATAATTCAGGAAACAGAATCTACAGGACTTGATTGGGTGTGAGGAAGAAGGCATAGAGAGGACTATGGGGATTCATGGATGGTGCCCATATTTCCAGATGGATGAGCACGGCAGCAGCGGGACTATTCATAGGACTAAGGAGCACGGAGACTATAGATCCTGGGGAAAGGGGTAAGAATGAGCTAAGACTATGGTCCTTATGGATCTTGACCAGTTGCAACTGATGGATTCACCCTGGGATAACACCTTTCCCTCCTAGTCCTGTGCTCGCTGTCTAGGGGGCACCTTTTTGGCAATCAGGGCTCCTGGGAAGCTGGATTAGTCATCAGAAGGTTTCAAGGTGAACAGAAAATGTCTTAAAGGGAGTTGGATGATCCTGTGAGATATTTCCTTCTGGCTGAGGAGACGCCAGTGTGCTAGTCCAGGAACATTTGCCAGGCTCTGGGCATGGCTGAACACCTTACATGCAATAGTCTCGTTTTCATTCTCCTGGCAACTCTCTGAGTTAGGTTAAGATCCTTTCCTTTTTAGAACCACTGATTAGAAACAACTAAGGTGTATTGAGTGCTTACTGTGTGCCTGGCACTATGATAAGCATTATTCATAAATCATCATGTTTAATCTTTACAACAATACTGGGTCTCATCAAGAAATCCATTTTACAGATAAGGAGCCTGCCAAAGTCACACAGCTGCTAAGTGACAGACCCCGAATTTAAAACCAGTCCCGGCTGCTTTCAGTGTCCCTGCTCTTACCTACCAGTCTTTGCTGTCTGATGTGTCTCCCTCTCCCACCTGCCCACCTCCACCTACTGACAGGCAATTCCTTCTTCATGAATGCACTCTTAATGTACACATAGCATTCCACAATCAATTAAATTTTCATTTGATTAGGCTAGATATAATCCAGGCTGATGATTCAATTCTACTTTTTTGAAACCATCTGAAATCTCATCTTGATTGCATTTGTGTCGTTCTTATTTCTCCAGACACTTCCAGTGTGGCTAACTTCAGAGTCCTGGGAAAAGACCCAGGTAGGAGCCGCGATGCATGGAAATCCCCACTTAAGAGTGGAGCCTTCCCTTCTGGGTTAGGTCCACAGCCCGTGACCCCTCGCAGAATGTTTTCATGAGATGTACTTAGTCCCACAGTATTTTTGGCAGGCAGGTGGGGTATGTTTGAATGCTGCCCAGACTCAAGTTGGATCCTCTGCAAAACTGGGCAAATCTTTTTCTAAAAGTCAGAAACTCTTTGAAAAATCAGGTGAGCAACCTCCCACAGGGAAATTATGGGCCAAGTTTCCAAGCGTTCCCCACATTTCTTTCCTTTGTCCTCTTCATTGTGAATGTGGGTTATAAACTATGAAAAATCACTGGATCATTCCTGAAAGCCAATTTTGACCTTAGCCCTACTAATTGAATCCATCTTATGGCAACTTTAAGATCAAGAGGTACTGTCCTTTTCAATGTGCCTGCTTTCCTATTGTAGTTTGAGTGAATTAGGCCTGACATCACACAACAGAATTCATCCTTGTGGCAACTTGAGTTGCTTCATTAGGATTTTCACTCCTAAGCGCTTTATCTATTCCCCTCATTACTCATTTTAAAAAGCAAACCACTGCAACAAAAATCAAAGTAAACGCAATAATGAGCAAACACCAGCTAAGGGGGATGATATTTGAAATAATGTTAAAAAGCTTTTAACTACCTCCACAGATACTCGTTTGGGGGTTTCCTTGGAGAGGACTAAAACTAACAACCTTGCCACCTCCTCAAGTCCCAGTTTACCCAAGGCCAAACACAGAGGAATCCTGTAATGTGTAGGAATGTGGAAGCATGCTGGGGAGGCCTTCCTTTGCAAAATTGTATTGTCACACACACTGCACTACATTTACATTTAGCAATTTTCCTCCACAGTTACATTTTTGCTTTTTTCCATCCTTACATTACCGTTAGCACATTACGTTTTTGCTTTTTTCCATAATTACATTATCTTTACCGCACTGCCTAGACGTGGTCTTTTATTAAGCTCGCCTATTGGGGATGGGCGAAAAGAAATACAGGTCCCAGACTTATTCAGAAAAATAATTCAATCTCAATAATTCTGATCGGAGTGCTACCTGGTAAGGGCCGGTGGACACGTGGTGGACAAGGAACGAATTTAGGGCTGATCCTAAAACCTCTTTCCCACTGCTGTGATTTTTTTCTGATTATCCAAATAACATATGCGCGTTGTCAAAAAAATTGTAAAATTCGAGGAGAAAAGGAACAACTCGTAATCAGTGTGGGTTTGGGATGTGAGCAGTTTCCCTTTTGTAAAGCGATGGAGGAGAGAGGACGCCCTAGGTCTCTAGCCCGGAACACGGGTCGGCGGGGTAGCCCTGTCTGGCTGATTCAACGGGGGTTCGGAAGACCGGCCGCCCTAGGGCCCCGGGCGCAGGGCCATTGGCCACCTGCGCGGTGACCTGGCGCCTTTCCCGGCGTAGCTCCCAGGGTCCGTCTACCCCGGTACCCACCGGTCCCCTACGCCGAAACCCAGCCCAGGGACCTTCCCCTGTAAGTGTCCACCGACTGAAAATAGATCCCGAGTCCGCCCCCGAGCCCCCCCGCTTCAGATCCTCCCCTTTAAAGTGAGCCACCGGGTGACGCCGGGGGAGTTTGCGGAAGCGCCAACCGCGTTGGGGCCTTGGGCGGATCCCGTGATTGGGATGGCCCCGCCCCCCGGTCCTCTTACCCCATTGTGTGTGCGGCTCGTACCCAGGCCCCGCCCCCTCGCCGCCTCCCTCCGAAGGCCCACCTCTCCCCCTTTTTTCAACCCCCCCCCCCCTTGGCTCATTTCCGGCCGCCGCCGCTACCGCTAGCCTGTAAGGAGGATTCGGCAGAGGGAAGAAACAACAGCCGCCATCTTGTTTGTGTGCTAGGGTCGGGGGGAGAGAGGGCCAGAGGGAGCGGGCTAGAGTGGGCAAGCGGGACGCCGGGCTGAGTGCGAACTGCGGGAGCGAGAGCGCGGAGGGGAGCCGGGCCGGAGAGAGGCGGCAGGGGCCGAGACAGTGGCAGGGGGCCCGGGGCGCACGGACTAAGGCGACCCCCAGCCCCCTCCCGTCCGCACACACCCCCACCGCGGCCCGGGAGCCGGGTCGTCGTCGACGCCTAGGGGAGACCATTACATAACCCCGCGCCCCGCCGCGCCTTTGCCCGCCGCCGAGGGCGGCCCCGAGCCGGGAGCCCCGGGGGGCGGCGCTCCCGGCACCGGGCCGTAGCGGCGGCCGTATTTATTTTCCGCGGGAGAGGAGGGCGAAGGAGAGCGCGGAGCGAGGGGAGGCCGCCCGTCGGAGCGGGGCCTCCTCGGTAGACTCGGCGTCGGCGCGGGCGGGCGGCGCTACGCAGCCCGGCCCCCTCGGTCCTCTGGACCGGCGAGCCCCGCGCCCGGCGTCCTCGCCGCGCCTCCGCCGCCCTTCGCGCGATGTGAGTCGGCGGCGCCAGCCTGGCTCTCGGCTCGGGCGAGCTCTCTGCGGCCATTAGGGGCCGGTGCGGCGGCGGCGCGGAGCGCGACGGCAGGAGGAGGGTGGGGGCGCAGGTCCGGGAGGGGGCACCCGGAGGAGGTGAGTGTCTTTCGTCGCCTCCTCCTCTCCCCCCTTTTCGCCCCCGCCTCCTTGTGGCGATGAGAAGGAGGAGGACAGCGCCGAGGAGGAAGAGGCTGATGGCGGCGGCGGAGCTCCGAGAGACCTCGGCTGGGCAGGGGCCGGCCGTGGCGGGCCGGGGACTGCGCCTCTAGAGCCGCGAGTTCTCGGGAATTCGCCGCAGCGGACGCGGTCGGCGGATTTGTGTTCCTCTGCCCTCCTCCGGGCCTGGGCTCTGGCCCGGCCCCTCTCACTTGCCCCTACCTTGCCTATCGAGTCCGCATCCCTCGTCCACCGCGACCCAGCGAAGAGAAAAAGGAACTTGTCCCCACCCGCCTCGGGGGCCGGCGGAGCCCCCTAAGCCCACCCCAGGGAGCGGGGCGGGGACCCCCGGCTGAAGAAGAGATTTCCCGAGGATTCTCCTTTTCCTTGCCTGTATCTCCGAAAGAATTAAAAATGGCCGAGAATGTGGTAGAACCGGGGCCGCCTTCAGCCAAGCGGCCTAAACTCTCATCTCCGGCCCTCTCGGCGTCGGCCAGCGATGGCACAGGTTAGTCTCGGGAGCCCTGGCCTTCCACATCCCCCCTAATCTTTTCTGCTCTATGTACCTTTTTCTTCCGTCTTTTCTTCCTTTCTTTATCTTGCTCTTACTTTGCCTCTTGTTTAATTTTAAAGGTGTTTGAATGAGCTGGTCGAAGACGTCCAGTAGCCCAACCATTTTCTTTCCTTCCTTATATACATTCGTTGCAGCACTGTGTCATATCGATGTGTGTTCTGGAATTAGAGCCCTTGAGTGGTGCTATAGAAATAGCTTTTATTGTTACTCCCATGCAGTTTAATTTTTGAAATGCCAGTGCATTTGTGTGTAAGAGCTTTTCATGCAGTTTGACTTAAAAATTTTTGTTGTTGCTGTTGAGAAATGAGGAATTGCGAATCCTTTCTCCTGGATTGCGCTTAGTCTGTTTCCTCTACTTTCTGCACGAGATTTTCTGTTGAGGATGAGAATGGAGAAAACCTTGGTTTTATTGGTCTGTATGTCTGAGATCCAGGATTTCAGGTTTGACTTGAGGTGTAAACGTCAAGCCTGAAGTTTGGTTTGAATTATTTTACGTGCCATTCCTACTCTTTTTTTTTTTTATTACTATTTTCTTTAAGAATCGATATGGAGCGCAGTTCATTTTACAGCTCGCATTTCTTTGGTACAAGACCAAAATGTCTGAAACTCTGGGTTTTTAAGTTGGAAGAGTAGAGGCATTTTCTTTGCAGTTTTGTAGTCACTTTCTTTGGGGCGGGGGTGGGGGGGTGGAGTGGTGTAACCGATTTTGTGGCGTTAAATACTTGGAAATCAAGATTACAAGTTGGAAGAGTCCCAATCATGGACTGATGATACAGAAGTTTAAAGTATGCATTCGGTTTCGTATTTGTGTTTCTTTTTACACTTTAAGCGTTTGGAGGTCCAGATTTTAGCTTTAAAAAGCTCTATGATTTCTTCATTCAGTTGTGGACTAGCCCTTTTGTCGAGAGAAATTGAGGGAGAATTTCCTTTCATCATCCCGGTCTTACACTTAGTTTGGTGCTAGGTGTTCTGAGAGCCACCGACATAATCTTTGGCTGTTGTAGTTGTTGAGGTGCCAGGGTAATGAAGAGGAAGAAAGGCTGGCCATCTGACAGTCCACAAGATGTTCCCCTTACTACGGAGCATCTCTTTAACTCCCCGGGAACAGGCTCAACGTCATTCCTCCATCTGCCAGTGAGAGTGCATAATGGAGTTAAATGTGCCCTATGAGTTTGTAGAGAAGTTCTAAAGCATGTTTCTAAGCAGGCTTCCTTTCAAAGGGCGAAAATGTAACGATAGAGCAAATATTTTGGATTCTTCGCTTTTATAAGAAAGATGTATCCTGAGTTTGAGGATTTTTGCAGAGTTCTGCTTCAAACTTGTCACATTGGTGCGCATGAACTTTGACCTGTCCTTACTCCCTGAAGTTTCTGTAGTCTTAAGGGATTTTTTTCTTTTTTTCCTCAAATGCATACACATATCCATTAGTGTATTCCTTTGCACTTACATCATTTAGAAGGATTTTTAGATCACCTTTAGACATACTTTAACCTGTAGGTTTTTGTGTCATTTCTTCAGTTTTTGAGTAATGTAGTTCTTGCTCTTTCGTTTTTGTGTCAAGTAGCAGTGGATTTTACATATGAGTTAGCCAGTGGCTTAGGATATTGTAATAGGGAAAACTTGTTTTATATGCATTATTTTGATGTCTCCTAGTCTCATAGTAATGCAAGGCCTGATAGGAAGGCTGCAATCTGTTCAAATACCTCTCTCTGTTCAGGTGCTGTACTGCATTCTCTATTTGATCTGTGTACTTGGCAACTTTAGCTAACACATTTTAGTAGTGTCACCTGTCTTAAGATACAAAAACTTTTGCTGCTTGAAATATCTTTGAATAATTATGAGTCCTAAATGTATCAAGTAGGTTTTTATAGTAAAAAACAAATCCTCGACATTGAGATGAACTCATTCAATTTTATCTTAGCTACCTATCTCAAACTTTTGTAGTGAGAGCTGATTTTCTCCCCCTCTCATTAAGATTCAACTCCAGGAATTTTTTGGTGTCCAATTTTTAGTACTAATCAGTCTGGGTTTTCTGTTGGGATGATAGGGGGAGATGGGTATAAAGGAAATACTGTCGCCTTGTGAACTTCGAATTGGGCACCTTGCTATTTTTTGCATCCAATAATGTGTAGTGTAAATTTCCTGGCAACTTTTAAGGGAGACACTTCACTTATAAAACTTTAAATTTCAAATTTGTAGTTTTATACATTTTGACTCTTGTGTCACCTGGATATTTTATGAATGTGAAAGTAAGTTCTTGGTTCTTGATTATGAATTTTGTCTAGAACTGGTCAAAATGAGCCCCAAATTCTAGACCTCAGAAACTTTTTTAATGATTGAGGCTTGGAATTTCAGTAGTGTTAGTGTACCTACCAAGAGTGTGTGCATGTTGCCAATTTTATAGGAAAGAAAATTGGAATCCAATGAGTTTACATGCTAAAGCATTACAAAACAAATTAGCACTTAATTCTCAACTTCTGAATTCCTAAGGTTAGCCACTAATGCAGAATAAAAATGATTTATTTACTACTCAGAGATCTTTCTTAAAAATTTCCAGGTTGATTTCAGAAAACTTAAGTTCAAGTTTTATGTGTTGGAATGGGGAAAAAGAGACTTACGTTTTAGTTTTTGCATCTTAATGTTCCAGCTCCAATACTTGTGCTTGATCCTTTGAAAATTTTATTTAACTTGGTATGGTTGGTTGGGTCGAAACTATTTAATAGATCAAATAACTTTCTATGCCCCTCCCCCCTAAAAGAACCAGTCATAAAAAGCTATTTGTAAATATTTTTTGGTAAAATTATTGACCATAAAGTTAACAGGTAAGTCCCGGAAATATAACTGGAACCTATTTCTGATAACCTGAGGGATGGGAATGATAAAGATATGTTGCCTACACTGCTCACTGGATATGTTCTGTCGCTGCTTTGTAAACATTTAATGCTATATGCAGTGAAAGAACAGACAGGAAAGATGAGGGACAGCGTTAGGATCTGGCATATTAAGTAGGGTAAAGATTCAAGTCCAGAATGGAGAAGTGGCAGGTTTTTTATGTCAATTTTATTTTCTCAAAAACACCGTTATGTGTTAGTGGTTTATCATCCTAACCAGGATGTTTTTGGTGGAAGCCATTTCTTTTCACCTCTTAAACCTGTATGTTGATGGTATTATGTTTTATTTTTTACACATGAATGTTTACATTAGATTTCTGCTGTAGTTTTTCCATTTATGGCTCCTTGGTCCAGTAAGGTATACTGACCTCAGTGTTAAATTGGAAAACATTTCACCACGTGCCTTGAACTCTGGCAATTACTTATTCTCACTCAAGACTGTAAGTTCGTTTGTAGGGCTTCAAGAAGACTGTCTGTGGTTGATAAAGTGACTTTCGTTAAGTTGTAAATCTTGTGTATTACAATATGGGTGCCCTTTTCCCAAGGAGGTTGTGTTCTGTTGCAGAGGTAAGAAAAGGCGTGTCCAGTCAATATATGATGGGGAATGAGGAAAGAGTTGCTGCTATGGTTGCCTTTTGGCATTATTTTCTGGTTTACTTTGCTTTTCTACTTTCTCCTTAGTCTATTCGATTAAACGGGGGGGAAATTCAAACAAGAAGTTGGAAATTGGTGTGTAGTGGTGTTTGTAGGGACATAAAGTGGTAAATAGGAAAGGGGAAAAAAAGTAGGAAGAATGTTGCAGATAAAAGTGGGGAGTGTAAAGTACATCTTACTGGTATATTTACAAAAACAATTCAGGAGTTACTTTGCCAGTTCATACACCCAACAATTAAAGGAAAAATAAGACATATTTCTGTGTGTTTTTTGAGGTTTTACGGTTTCCTCTGAGGATTTCTGAAGTTGAATTTTTTAGTGTAGCAAACATTAGAGAAATTAATGGGAAGGATGAAACAAATTATAACAAGTGTAAATTTTTTAAACTTAATTTTGCATGTGATGTTTTACATGAAATGGTAGTTTTCTTCTGAAATTTTAGTGGGAAATTTTTTAATGCTCAATTCTCAAAGAAGGTTTAAGAGAATAAATATTAAGGTGTTAAGCCTCCTCTGAACAGTTTAGGAAATCATTTGTTTTTAGATCTTTTTTTTTTAAAACTAAATGTCCAAAAAGGCAGTTAGGAGTAATTTCGTTGAGAGAACAGAATTAAAACCACTGGAAAAAAAAAGCATAAGTGGTTAAGTGAATGGGTTTTGGAGTGGGACTACAAGAGTTCAGACCCCAGACCTGCCTTTATTAAATTGTGGACCTTGTGCCAGTTCCTGAACCTCTGTCTCAGCTTCCTCACCTTTATTTTAGTACCCACCTTATAGGACTGTGAGGAGAAATAAACGAGAATTCTCTTCAGTAAAGGCTTGGGATAGTGCTCGCTGCAGCAGAGTGTGTGCCCATTCAGTGTTAACTGTTTTTAACCTCTTGGCTTAAAAAAATACATACATATGTATGTGTAAGTTCTTAAGTTTGTTAATCTTCTCATGACAGATCTGCACAATCACCGTAGATAATGTCACTGCAGAATCTTTACTCCTTTTTGCCAGCACCAGTATTGGCCTTGCAATCCCCCTGCCTTTCTTCATTCTGTTCTGGCATTTCTTTCACTGTTGCCTTGAGGTCTTTTCCTTCTCATACAGTCCATGTCTTGCAGGTCTATGTTTGGGTTCATTTTTCTTTGCATAATCCAAAGAATTGTAGATCATGCCAAAGTCAGTTGTCTTGCCACCATCAAAATGGGTTCTGAATACAAATACAAAGATGACGTCTGGTGTGGTCTTAGACATTTTGGCTAGTTTTTCCGGAATTTCTGTCTTAGGAATTGTCACCTTCCCTGGGTGAAGGACGTCAATGACCATTTGCTTCTGCTCAAGTTGTTGGTTGTTCATAAACTTCCTGGCCCAGGAAGTTACTCTATCGTTCACATTGGATCTTCAGGCAGGGAAGAAAGAGTGTGTGTGTGTGTGTGTGTGTGTGTGTGTGTGTGTGTGTGTACATACTTTATTTTTAATATATAGATAGATAGATTGAATGAAGAGAAAGCCAAATGCATGAAGTTCAGAGAGTAGTGTGAGTTAGCCTATGCATCATCTGGTCAAAGATTAAGTTTTTTGAGGGTATAAGAAATGTGGCAGCAGAGATGAAAATAAGAATAAAAAGTACTATATATGCCTAGGGTGTCTTGTATTCTTGTATGTGTAACTGAAATGAAAATCAAGTATTTAAGGTATGAGAAATCAGAAAACACATTGTTCTTACTGGAAACCCTCAGGTTCAGAATGGCTTTTTGCTAAAGAATTGTGCAGTTGAGTGCAATTTTTTCTATTTTTTATTTATCTTGGTCTTGAAAGAAGGCCTTCTTATAGAGGAGGAGGAGGAAACATAGAAGGAGCAGTGCAGTGCTTCTCAAAACTTCTTGAACACACCCAAGTCAGACTGCATTTTGTGGAAAACCAGAAACCCTGTCAAAAGCAAGTGAACAAATACTTACTACTTGTAAAATACTCTGTTTTCTACTGCATTTCTTTTTAAAGTACTGGTTGAAATCCACTATATTGATTGCATTACCCATTATTAGCTTGTGACCCACAATTTGAAAAAAATACTGGCTTAGAAGGATGACAAGCTGGCAGTTGTCCTGTACTGGATCAACATTTTCTGTATGTTAGCCATTTATCCTCAGTACCTGGGAATAAGCTAATAATCCAGATAGACATAGACCTTCTTTCCTGGAACTTATAGATACACAGAGGAGAGCAGCATTCTAGTCTAAGACCACTGTTGTATTTGGGAAGTGGGAGAAACAGAGACCTAAACCCTGTAACTACTGTTACTCTGGTGGCTGTTTTTGAGGAATTGGGTATGGGTTTTGGGGATCTGAAGGATGGATAGAGGATTAGAAGGAGTGAGCCCAGGTTGGGAACAAGAAAGTATAGCCTGTAGAGGGAACCCAAAAGTTCCATCCAGCTCGGGGTATAGCAAGAAATATGACAGTAAAGATGAGTCAGAAGCCAGTCATGCAGGGCTTATAATGCTTGCTGGAGTTTAGACTTACCACTTTAGCTCTTTTAAATGAATGAGGAAGAATTTTACCTTAGATGATTGTCTAAAATGAGGAGTGGTTTGGAAAGGAACAGGGTAAAATATGAGTACCAGAGATCAGTGAAAAGGCTCTTTTAGGATTCTAGCAGTGATGACGCTAACCTGGATATTAATAGATGAAAAGAAGCGAAAAGATTTGAGGGAAAGTGGATGGCCAGCAGAACTTGGTAATTAATTAGATGTTAAGATATTACAATAATGGAGGAATCAAGGATAATTCCCAGGTTTCAGGTTTGGGCAGCTGTATAGGTGAGGATGCCATTTACTGGGATAGCAAACATAGGAAGGGAAGTGTTTGTGTTCGGGGGAGTTGGGATTGGGGAGAGTTAAATGCTGGACATTTTGAAGTTGTGTGATTCTCCTTGAATTGAGTAGTCACTGTTCATTTGGTGTGCCTTTCTCTCATTTCGGCCAAATAACACTGACTACCCACCAGGTTTTAGCCACTTTGATGTAGCAAAGATGATGAAGCAAAGTGCAGTTTCTGGTCTCAGCCTTGAAGGATCTTGTGGGGATGGTATACCTGTACATACAGTTTTCCCGCAAGTCATACTCTGATAAGAATTTTTAAATGTTCTGGATAAAGGTAAAAGGTAGAGATTATTGGATTATTTTAGACAGGATGGATTTGGAGTACTGGGGGAAAACTTCACAGAAAATTTGTACTAGAGCTGGAGTAGGAGAGCTTGAAAGCAGCTTAATCTTAGAAATGGGGAAAGTTGGAAGGTATTTCATATTTCAAGTAGAACAAATAAATGCAAGTGATTCTGATATGGCTGGAACACAGACTCTGTGGTGGGATGTTTTTGTGGGAGACAGAAAAGAATGTTTGTGTCCTGTTACGAAAAGATGGAAACTTGCTAAGGAATTTGACATTTATGTTACCATCGGGATAAAAATTCTCTGCAGGAGACTGACATGACCAGGGAAAGGGAGAGGACTTAACTCTGGTGACATATACAGGATCAGTAGCAGGGAGAGAACCTAATGGCAGGAATACAAGGAGTATATCATTTATCTCTTTAAATAAACTTACATTTGCCTTGGAAGTTCATGGTAAATTTGTAATTACCAAAGTAAATTGTTTATTTTTTAAGATCCAGGCTTTGTTGACGAGTTGTTATACATGTAGCAAATACAGCAGACAACTCAACCCATTAACTCCCCCCTTTTTCTTTATAGATACTCAGTTTTTAGGAAGCCTTTTCTTTTTTTTTTAAAGAGATTGTATGATTGCTTCATCATCTAGGATCCCCTGTAGGTACTTCTTTGGAGCAAACACCAATGAGGCAAACAAATGCTAGCCTCAATCAGGAAATGGTCAGTGGTAATTGAGCTTATGTGCAGTTTAGGTTTAATACAAACACATCATTGAGATGATTCTTAAGGTGGGTTTTTTTCTCTTTTTTTAACATTGGGAAAACTGGTAAAAGGGTATATTCAGAAATTCTTGGTACTATTCTTGCAACTTTTCTGTAAGTTCAAAATTACATCAAAATGATAATTTAACTCCAAATAGTTTCCTAATTTGTACTATAAGGTCTGTAAATCCAACCAATGATCAAAGAATAACGCGTGAGTGATTTTTAATGGTTTGCAACTGTTTGCTTTCCTTCTTTTTTTGTATCTCTGGTTTTATAGCTGTGTTTTCCAAGAATATAACTGGTAAGATTATTCCTTCAAGGAATTTTAGAATGACTTATTTGCAGATGAAAACAGTGGGTCTCAAACAAAGCTGGAAGCCTTTTCTTTTTGTTTTTCATGCCGAATTTTATGCTCAAATTTATTTCCATCAAACTGATTGGATAGTGATGGGAAATTCCTTCATTTAGTTCTACATGCTAACTTAAGGTGGGGTTTTAATAAATAATACTGTCTTCATCTTTTAGTTAACTTCACACTACGAAGTGTCGCTGTATTAATAAACTGAGAAAGAGCAAGGCAGATAGTCAATATAAAACTTCTAAAAGTGGCCTCAGGTCATATTCTTAATCAGTTATAGCGTTCTTCTCTGTTTACATTTTGAGACCAGACTTTAAATGGGTTGGGATTAATGAGTCAGTTGCTTCCCAAAATATAGGTACACCTTTTGGTATCATGGTTGCAGGACAATGTTAAGGGTACATATTTTGAAATTGGCTTGCCCTTTTCCCTTTTGACTCTAGGATTTCAAAATTCATCAGCTGCTGACATGCATAACTCTGTGATCTCATATAAATTTATATTGATTCTCATCTTTGATCCAAATTTGTACATAACCCAGGTCATTTCCAGTTGTTTTGGAAAAATCTTAGGAGTCTTAGCATGTTTTTCCAGCATGGATGTTGCATCTTCTTAGTGTTCCTTCAAATTAAGTAGTTTTAAGCGTTCGTGTGTCTTTCCTTTGATAGATGGGTTGTTTATAATTAGATTAATTCTGCTTCATCTCCAGGATTAACTATTTTTTAATAGTGGAGTATTGAGTGGAGGTTAGGAAAGTTGTTTTAACCTGGTAAATTCATGAAATTTGCAAAATTGCAAAAGGTCAAGGTGTTATAAAACATCGTGTTTCTTAAGCACCCGAACTGTTGAGTTTAGTGTAAGAGCAGGAGTGCCCCCGTCCATGAGCCTTGGATCTTTGTGAGATTGATGGTTTCAGTGTTGTAGCAGAACTGTTACCAGAATCATTAAAGTTATGTAGGCTTGACTTCCATCTCTGTCCTTACTTTTTTAATCCCAAATCCCTCACCTGGGCTAGGGGCTCTGAGTGTTCTGATCTCTCATTACTTCATCACTCACTCTGCTGCCCCTTCTTTGAATTCTTTCAGTTGCTGAACTGGTTGATTTTTAGGTTTGTTAACATTATATTTTCTCTCTCTCTATCTACTCTTTACCTGTCCAGCTCCTTACCTAACTCTGGCCTCACCACTGGGTTAGGTAAAAGAAAAGTTTTGAGATCTGGAATGTCCATTTATTAAAAAGCATTTTAAGGCCACAAAGAAAACGAACTGAAAGGAGGAGACTCAACGAATGGGTTCTGTCTTCTAAGTGGGTACTTGACAGTTGACTACTTTCAGAATAATTAGTGTCGGTATTTGGCTTAGTATACACAGTGGAAGGGCAGAAGTGAGTTTTTATTTGACTTCAGATTACCTGAAGTACAGAAATTAGCCTGTTTATTCAACAAGTAATGTTTGACCTTCTAAGTAGAAAACAAAAATGTAAATGGAAGGAAGAAATACTGTTAAATGCAGTAGAATTAGATTTTGAGCCAAAATTAATTCTATTTTAAGTTTTGCATCCAAGTTAGTAACTTAAATCTTTTATTTATGATGTAGGCATGAAATCAAGGCTGGTCAGTCATTACTAAAACGCATTGTTAGAAGGATTTGTTATGGCATTTATGCTTCTTTGTTATTTTTTCCTTCCATCTTCATATGTACTGTTTTTTTGCTTGGGACTTGTTTTTAGAACACTGGGTTTCATTTGCTACATATGACAAATTTTGGTTAAAGACATCTTTTATTTTAGTACCCTCTGTACAGTACTCTGCTCATGAACTTGCTACCAGGGTTTTTTTCTGGGAAACCCTTGAAGCAAGGTCTAATGGAGAAGGATTTGACTTTTGATGACTAAAATGAAATCTGCTTACTAGGTTTTTGAGCTTTAGTACTCTTACCCCTACCAGTATGGAATTATTTAGTTTGGTTAATTTTTCTTAGTTTGGAAATACTAAATTTTGTTAAAAAATTTTTTCACTTTTAAAATGTTCAGAAAAGTAAGTTCTCATAATATTCAATAATCTAAAATAACTGCTAAAAATAAATTGCTTACTTACCTAGAGCAATGGAGTAGAATCAGGTGACTTTCATAGGGTCCATATGCAGTAACAAAATAGTATAATCTTAGGGAGATAATACTGTTAGCATCAGTTGCTACATCTATAAAATGAGAGAATCAATACTTCCAAATTAGCCAGAACTGTTCTGAAGTCTGTTGTTTTATGTTTCCAAGTAAATATTGTACTAGATGATCCTAAAGGATTGTTTGTGCTGCCCAATCTGATATATAATGGTATATAACTTTTTAAAAGAGGGTTGATATATGTGTATACATTTATATAGAGGCACATATTTATATGTCTTAGAATTTTTATGAACCCTCATTGGTTCTTAAAACAACTCCATGAGCCGGGGTAGAATAAGTTTTACTGCCTTTTGATACAAGGGGTAATTTGAGCTCAAAGTTGATAAGTGACAGCTAGATGAGGTGAGGCTCAGTCAAAATGGTTTAGGGTTAATAACAACAGTCAGCAATATCACATGAAATGGTAGAGTCTGTTTGGTCACAGTTCAGTATACATACAATGTTTTTAGTCTTCCATATTTAATCAACATAGTTGAGCAAATTTTAAAGGTTTTAAATAGAGGTGAGAGAACTTCTATACAATGTAAACACTCCTGTCTGCTTCACAGTGAAGCCTGACTTTGTAATGTGATGTTAAATGTGTTGCATAAACATGAAACAGCAACCAAATGCAACAGATTTGACTGTTGTACAGGTTAAATTGAAATCTTCAAGACAAGAGGCCCAGAGTGAGATTTCTGTATTACTGCAGTTGATTTCTCCTTAGTGAACTTTGTGTATGGCTGTTACCTACTTTCATAGTGTTCAATATGTGCTAGGCACTGTTTTAAATACTTAGCATGCATTAACTGATTTAATCCTAACAGCAACCTGTGAAGTAAATGCTTTTATACAGAGGTGGAAACGAGGTTCTTCATCTGGCTATCTGAAAAACTTTTGGGATTTTGATTGGTATTGCATTGAATCTGTCATTTTTGTGTGTGTTTTTCTATTTTCTAAATAGGCAAAGATAGTTCCTAAGGGTTCAACACTAAAAAGTATGCTGATTATGGAATATTTACTTGTATACCCCCAGGGAAAAGTAGAGTGCAAAATCACTCATATAGTATGTATGTTCCCAGTTCTGTGAATTATGTAAATAGAAACGATGAAGGAAATATATCCGTATATTAAGCACTTGTCTTAATGTAATAGTGATATCAGGCGTATTTTATTTGAAACTTTATATTCCAAAACTATTAATAAGACACATTTCATTTTTCTGATAGAGGGGCACATACAATTTTTCAAATGGAAAGAAAGTAGTTCTGTAAGTCTGGACTCTTAAAATTCATGTCCTGAGATCTTGAGATGCTATTCAGTTCAATTAAAATATGATGAGATGCTTAACTGTTGAGCATTAGGGAAGGAGTTGGTATTTGAGTGGTGTTTCAGTCTGGATGCAAGGATGGTATGAAGATTGGTGGTGTGGACAAGATGGTAGTTGGGAGAGGAGAGAGACAGACACAGGTAATTTCAGTTCTGTGATAGAATGCGTTTAAGAACAGGAAGGACACATAGAGGAAGAGTACTTAGCAACCAAGATAATTGGACCAAGAATGTCATTGTTAAAGTGGGTGGTACCTTGTCTACAAGGGATGCACTGTTTTTTAATAGGATAATCAGTTGTAGATTCAAGTATATTTCATTATTAAATACCCAATAATGCCTTGTTATTGTGAAAACTACTTGGAGAGTTAAAAGGGAAGAAAACTCAGACACCTCTGTCTAAATAATGAGTTAATACTGTCAGGTCAACCAGGGACAGTTTTGCCCTTCTTGGGGACATTTGGTGATATCTGGAGGCATTTTTGGTTGTCACAAATGGGGTAGGGATACTACTGGCATTGAGAACAGAGATCAGGGATCTGCTGAGTATCTTACAGTGCAGTCCTTCCCACACAACAAAGAATTACCCAGCTCAAAATGTTTGGTAGTGCCAAGGCTGAGAGACCCTGAGTTAATCTATAATTTGCATCCTCTTTTTGGCAGGGATGTGATTGGGAGGGTGGGTAGTTTGTATTGAAGTAGCTAGACAGAGGCATGGTTTTTTATCTTCTTCCAGCTAGATTTTGGTTAGATGAAAACAATGTCGCTCAGCAGACTGAGGACCTAACTTTTGGGCAGGCATTGTGATAGTAACTGGGTGAAGAATGGCAACTGGGTAAAAGAATGGCAGACAGCCCACACTGAATGTTTACAAATGGCAGATCTTTTGTATCAGTTGTCTTTATTATTGTTTTAAATCTTTCGTTTCGTCCCAAATTTAGTTTGTGTGTAGATTAGTTATTTTAACCTCTTCTAAGGAATTCTGGAATTTTACACAACCTAATTGTGTATCTTTTTTTCATGACTGTCAGTACAAACTTTCAACAGCTCATGTAATAATGGGTATTGTACTGATTAATCCTTTCTCTTGGTCTTAGTTCAGGTACAGTTCATAAGTGTTTAAACTTATAGGCATAACCAAATATTCTCCAGTTTTTAAATACATAAAAAACAATTTTTTTAGTACAATGTGAAAAACTGCAATACTAATAGATAGTATCCCATGGAGTCAGGTTTGGAAATGATATTTAATGCTTATCAAGAACAAAATATAGAGCAGTTTGTAACTTTATTCTGTCAAACTTTAACCTTTATCTTTCCTCTTTGCTTTTAGATTTTGGCTCTCTATTTGACTTGGAGCATGACTTACCAGATGAATTAATCAACTCTACAGAATTGGGACTAACCAATGGTGGTGATATTAGTCAGCTTCAGACAAGTCTTGGCATAGTACAAGATGCAGCCTCTAAACATAAACAGCTGTCAGAATTGCTACGGTCTGGTAGTTCCCCAAACCTCAATATGGGGGTTGGTGGCCCAGGTCAAGGCATGGCCAGCCAGGCCCAACAGAACAGTCCTGGATTAGGTTTGATAAATAGCATGGTAAAAAGCCCAATGGCACAGGCAGGCTTGACTTCTCCCAACATGGGGATGAGCACTAGTGGACCAAATCAGGGTCCCACGCCATCTGCAACAGGTATGATGAACAGTCCAGTAAATCAACCTGCCATGGGAATGAACACAGGGATGAATGCTGGCATGAATCCTGGAATGTTGAATGCAGGCAATGGACAGGGGATGATGCCTAATCAAGTCATGAACGGTTCAATTGGAGCAGGCCGGGGGCGACCTAACATGCAGTACCCAAACCCAGGCATGGGAAATGCTGGCAACTTAATGACTGAGCCACTGCAGCAAGGCTCTGCCCAGATGGGAGGACAAGCAGGATTGAGAGGCCCCCAGCCTCTTAAGGTAAGTATGGATTGGTTTGTATGCACAGTCAGTATATTTTGAGGGTTCCAAAGATGGAGAAGGGCAGGTTTGGGCTCAGTGAGTTAGTTATTCTTTACTGTTGATGTTTAACTTTTCTTCAGTGTATAGCGTTTCCCGTGTATTATATGCCAAGGATGTACTGTTCTGTCATGGGTTTTATGCAGCTCTTACATTAAATTTAAGTACAACATTGATTTTACAACTGACTGGTATTGTTGACGTTGGCAGTTTGTTCCAAATGATGACTGGCTAATTCCTGTTCTCTGTGGCACAAGTATTAGGATATTTTCATTTCAGTTCTAAGCCCACTTTAGTGTTCATAGCCTATTTATACAAATACAGTTTTGAGATAGCTGGCATCATACTGTCTTCAGATAGACCTTTATTTCTTTCCATTGTGTGGGACAGCCTTTTTATGTTGCTGTATTGATGTGGTTTACTTAGAATATTTGGCTTTTAAGAGATATATTTACTTATTCTAAAATATTTGTTTAATGTTATTTTTCCTTAATAGCTGATGGACATTAAGGTGCATTAGTTTACTGTGAAACCCTAAGTAACATTTGAGGTGTTCCAATTAGCCTGATTTTCAGTTAAAGCCATTGTTTGAAAAACTTTTCTTTTTCCAACTTTCTTAGCTTAATTTGATTCAGTATAGAATGCTAAATATATCTTTAAAACCTTTTCATTATGGATTCTATGTATATATATTTAAGACATTATAAAAGCACATATTTGATGCTTACTCCTCCATATTTTTTTTCCTTTTTCTTAAATGGCATCACATAATACATGCCAGTATACGGCATATAGTTAGTAAATGTTTGTTGAATGATAGAGATGGCTTCACTTGAAAGGTGATGATGGAGATGGGTAAGATTTTTACAAGGGGTCAGGAGCAAACTTTGTAAGAGGAATAATTTGAGCAGGCTTTAGGACTCCTGAGAATCATGATGGTGAGAGTGAGTTCATGGATGAAATTAAGCCATGGGGATGATTTGGGAGTAGGAGGACTGAGGTCACATGTAGAAATGTGAAAGCCCTTAATTGTCTTTTTGCTACACAATAAAGAATACTGACATCTTAGAACAGATGTTTGGCATCAATACCTACTCTGTAGATGCTTCCTTTTTGGCACTTTTATATTGCTGTATTGATGTGGTTTATGTAGAAAATTTGAAGTGAGAACCAGAATCAAGAAGGTAAAATATTTTTTAGGTGCCTCTTCAAGGTTCTAGGAATATGGCTGTAGAGAGTCCCTGCCCTTCTGATGTATATATATTCCAGCAGGGAGAGGAGGGATGACAGACAGTAAACCTTCACTCATTGATCAAATATTTACTGAGTACTAGCTTTGATGCTGAAGATAGTAAATAAAACTACCTCATGGAACTTACTTTCTAGTATGCACATAAGATGTAATTTATAGTATTCCAGGCAAGTGCTATGAAGAAAAAGTAAGGAAAAACTCATTGGAAGAATGCCTAGGTTGAGAGGGGGGCAGTTTTATTTAAAATCTGAATTACAGACCTCTTGCATCAACATTGTTTCAAGGACTGGATATATAGCAGTGAACAACAGACCAAAATCCCAATCCTTGTGGAGCTCATGTGTTCATGGGAGGGGGGAAATCAAAAAATAAAAACTTTATTATTAAAATATTTCCTTATTTTAAATGAGTCCCACCTATATTTTATACTTACAAGTTTGATACTTGTAAAGCACAACAGTGTCAGACACATACAAGCTCTAAATGTTGAGAAAATAAGTTTTGGAGTTATGGAGGTTTAGGATGAGATACGAAGTTAATACACAACTTAGATACTATTATAAAACAACTCATTTTCTGTTTGTAACAGGATAAAAGCCTTTTCTATATTTTCCTATTGAAGATTAAAATTAATTCAAGTGAGGGTGTTCAAATTGTTGGCTAGCAGTTGCCCTTCTGTGGTACCAGGTCCTAAAATTACCTCATGGAATGGATTATAGTCAATTAGTACTGGAGGTCCTAGCCATGGCAGACAGACAACACAAAGAAATAAAAGGCTTCCAGATTGGTAAGGAAGAAGTTATATTGTCACTGTTTGCAGAAGACATAATATTGTACATAAAAAACCCTAAAGAATCCACCCCAAAACTACTAGAACTAATAACTGAATTCAGCAAAGTTTCAGGATACAAAATCAATACACAGAAATCTGTTGCATTCCTATATACTAATGATGAACTAGCAGAAAGAAATCAGGAAAACAATTCCATTTACAATTACATCAAAAAGAATAAAATACCAAGGAATAAACCTAATCGAGGTAAAAGACTTAATACCCTGAAAACTACAAGACACTCATGAGAGAAATTAAAGAGGACACCAGTAAATGTAAATACATCCCATGCTCATGGATAAGAATTAATATTGTCAAAATGGCCAAAGCAATCTACAGATTCAATGCAATCCCTATCAAAATACCAACAGCATTCTTCAACGAACTAGAATAGTTCCAAAGTCATATGGAACCACGAAAGACCCCAAATAGCCAAAGCAATCCTGAGAAGGAAGAATAAAGCCGGGGGAATTATGCTCCCCAACTTCAAGCTCTATCACAAAGCCACAGTAATCAAGTCAATTTGGTACTGGCACAAGAACAGACCCATTGACAAATGGAAGAGAATAGAGAGCCCAGATATAAACCCACACATATATGGCCAATTAATATACGATAAAGGAGCCATGGACATACAATGGGGAAATGACAGCCTCCTCAACAGCTGGTGTTGGCAAAACTGGACAGCTTCATGTAAGAGAATAAAACTGGATTATTATCTTAACTCCATACACAAAAGTAAACTCAAGATGGATCAAAGACCTGAATGTAAGTCATGAAACCATAAAACTCTTGGAAGAAAACAGGCAAATATCTTTGAATATAAACATGAGCAACTTTTTCCCGAACACATCTCCTCAGGCAAGGGAAACAAAATGAACAAATGGGATCAAACTAAAAAGCTTCTGTACAGCAAAAGACACCATCAGTAGAACAAAAAGGCACCCTACAGTATGGGAGAATATATTCGTAAATGACGTGTCCAATAAGGGGTTGACATCCAAAATATATGAAGAACTCACCACCGCAAATAACCCAGTTAAAAAATGGGCAGTCGGTATGAACAGACACTTCTCCAAAGAAGAAATTCAGATGTCCAACAGGCACATGAAAAAATGCTCCACATCACTAATTACCAGGGAAATGCAAATTAAAACCACAGTGAGGTATTACCTCACACCAGTTAGGATGGCCAACATCCAAAAGACAAGGAACAATAAATTCTGGCGAGGATGCAGAGAAAGGGGGATCCTCCTACACTGTTGGTGGGAATGTAAATTAGTTAAACCATTGTGAAAAGCACTATGGAAGTTCCTCAGAAAACTCAGAAATACCATTTGACCCTGACCCAGGAATTCCACTCCTAGGAATTTACCCAAAGAAAATAAGACCCCAGATTCAAAAAGCCATATGCACCCCTATGTTTATCACAGTACTACTAAAAATAGCCAAGGTATGGAAGCAACCTCAGTGTCCATCAGTAGATGAATGGCTAAAGAAGAGGTGGTACATAAACACAATGGAATATTATTCAGCCATAAGAAGAAAACAAATCCTACCATTTGCAACAACATGGATGGAGCTAGCGGGTATTATGCTCAGTGAAATAAGCCAGGCGGAGAAAGACAAGTATCAAATGATTTCACTCATTTGTGGAGTATAACTACAAAGCAAAACTGAAGGAACAAAACAGACTCACAGACTCCAAGAAGAGACAAGTTGTTACCAAAGTCAAGGGGTTGGGGAGTGTGGGTGAGGAGGGAGGGAGAAGAGGATTAAAGGGCATTATAATTAATACATAATGTAGAAGGGTCACACGGAAGGCAGTATAGCACAGAGAAGACAAGTAGTGCCTCTATAGCATCTTAATACGCTGATGGACGGTGAATGCAATGGGGTGTGTGTGTCGGGGTGTACTTGATAATATGGGTGAATGTAGGTAGTAACCACAATGTTGCTCATGTGAAACCTTCATAAGATTGTATATCAATGATACCTTAATTAAAAATTAGGAATTAAGAAGGGAAGTTTTTAGTGAGACTTAATGACCTCAACCCTGTTAACAAATGGCAGTGGCGTTTGTGCCCAGTTCTTTTTAAAAGAATGAATCTGATACAGAATGCATGGGCAGGTTGTGATGTTACTACTACATGTCCTCCAAGAGTCTGACTAACAGTGGTTTTAGAGTCAGAATAAAGTAATGAAAGACAAAATGTTTTATGTCTTCCAAGTTGTTTCTGACTGATTAGTTCATGAGGGTACAATGAAAGGCAGTTTAGTGCGCAGACTTTGAACCATACTACCTTAGTTAGCATCTAGGCTGTACCACAATCCTCCATCTTTAGCTGCCTATCACAAAGCTTCTCAATTAAATCAGTTCACTCTCCAGTAACTTCACAAGACATTATATCTGCCTGCTCAAAAGCACTGGAGACAAAAGAAGTGAAAAAATCCTTTCCCTAATAGCTACCTTTTATATATGAATGAAGAGATGAAGTTAACCAGTAAAACATCACAGTTAATGGTGTGGACCATGGAGCTTTACTGCATTTAAAAATGGCTTACATAGTAGTTAGGTTACATGGGGCAAAGGTGCTTGCTGTACCTCAGTTTTCCCATCTGTAAAATGTGAGTTAAGAGTAGGTGTAACCTCACAAAAGACCCCGAATAGCCAAAGCAATCCTGAGAAGGAGGAATAAAACAGGGATTTACGCTCCCTGACTTTCAAGCTCTACTACAAAGCCACAGTAATCAAGACAATTGGGTATTGGCACAAAAACAGACCCACAGGCCAGTGGAACAGAATAGAAAATCCAAACATTAACCCAAACATATACAGTCAATTAATATTTGATAAAGGAGCCTTGTATATACAATGGGGAGATGACAGCCTCTTCAGCAGCTGGTGTTGGAAAAACTGAACAGCTACATGTAAGAGAATGAAACTGGACTACTGTCTAGCCCCATACATAAAGGTAAACTCAAGGTGGATCAAAGACCTGAATGTAAGTCATGAAACTATAAAATTCTTAGAAAAAAACATAGGCAAAAATCTCTTACACATAAACATGAGCGACTTCTTCATGAACATATCTCCCCGGCAAGGGAAGCAAAAGCAAAAATGAACAAGTGGGACTATATGAAGCTGAAAAGCTTCTGTACAGCAAAGGACACCATCAGTAGAACAAAAAGACATCCTACAGTATGGGAGAATATATTCATAAATAACGTATCTGATAACGGGTTGACATTCAAAATATATAAAGAGCTCACATACCTTAACAAACAAAAAGCAAGTAATCCAATTAAGAAATGGGCAGAGGACATGAATAGACACTTCTCTAAAGAAGAAATTCAGATGGCCAACAGGCACATGAAAAGATGCTCCACATCGCTAATCATCAGAGAAATGCAGATTAAAACCACAATGAGATATCACCTCACACCAGTGAGGATGGCCAACATCCAAAACACAAACAACAACAAATGTTGGCGAGGATGTGGAGAAAAGGGAACCCTCCTACACTGCTGGTGGGACTGCAAATTAGTTCAACCATTGTGGAAAGCAGTATGGAGGTTCCTCAAAAAACTCAAAATAGAAATACCATTTGACCCAGGAATTCCACTCCTAGGAATTTACCCTAAGAATGCAGCAGCCCAGTTTGAAAAAAGACAGATGCACCCCTATGTTTATCGCAGCACTATTTACAATAGCCAAGAAATGGAAGCAACCTAAGTGTCCATCAGTAGATGAATGGATAAAGAAGATGTGGTACATATACACAATGGAATATTATTCAGCCATAAGAAGAAAACAAATCCTACCATTTGCAACAACATGGATGGAGCTAGAGGGTATTATGCTCAGTGAAATAAGCCAAGCCGAAAAAGACAAGTATCAAATGATTTCACTCATCTGTGGAGTATAAGAACAAAGAAAAAATACTAAAGGAACAAAACAGCAGCAGACTCACAGAACCCAAGAACAGACTAATAGTTACCAAAGGGAAAGGGACTGGGGAAAATGGGTGGGAAGGGAGGGATAAGAGGGAAAAAAGGGCATTACGATTAGCAGACGTAATGTTGGGGGGGCATGGGGAGGGCAGTACAACTCAGAGAAGACAAGTAGTGACCCTATAGTATCTCACTACGCTGATGGACAGTGACTGTAATGGTGTTGTTGGGGGGGGGGACCTGATGAAGGGGTAGTTTAATAACCATAATATTGCACATGTACCTGTAGATTAATGATACCAAAATAAATTATATTAAAAAAAAAAGAGTAGGTGTAACCTACCTCACAGTATTGTTGGAGAAATAAATGAGTTAATGTAAGTAAGCTTTTTGTGAATGTTATATAGTTAAGTACTTGTAGTGGAGTATTAGTAGTAGAAGAAAGTGCTTAGTATTATTGTAGCTCCCATTTTGTGATGTTCTTAAAAAATTTTTGTGGGGTGGCGTTGAAATCAAACCTACATCATGTAGGCAAGCTGGAATCTTCTGGAGACATAGCTCTAGCTAAATGGAGATCCGATCAACCTAACACTTGAACGGCATTCAAGACTGTGAGAGTGCCACTATTAGAGGTGTCAGTAAATGATTTCAAATTTGGTGGAAAGTTTGCTTTCATTGGAACTAAGGACTTTTAATTCAAGAAGTGTTATTCATTAATATTCTGGAGTTTTTGTCCTTGTTTTTTCCTTAGAAAATAAAAACGAGACAAGACCCAGAGTATTATAACAATACAGACAGTACAATTGTACCTAAATTAGTGTTGGGCTCCAAATGCTAAGGAGCTCCTGAATATTAATAGGTATTTAATATGTGTTAGGACCTTACGTGCTATGTGAAGAGGTATCACTTGACATCTGAATAGATTTCTATGGTGTTTAAGAAAAAAAGAAACACAAAACTCAACTTCATTCAAATGAGTTTTGATTGGTCTTAGCAATAATTCCTTTTTTCTTTTCTCTTTTTAAAAAGTGAGGTGGTAGGAACACTAATGTCAGTTTTAGAGTTCTCTTAAAATTAACATTTTGCGATGGTTTTGGGTATGTGATGTTAAAGAATATTTAACCTGTAAAGTTTCAAAGTAAGCAGTGATTGTTGCATTTCTGTTTTAGAACTTGGGTGTCTTTGGACAGGCAAAGGGTGAAGCAGGTAGCACGAACCGGTTAGGGGGCATTAAGCTTAAGTCAAGGAGGAAGAAGCCATGTTGAGAGAAAGATGGTTCTTAAGTGCCACATTCTGATGGTTTTTTAATAGGACAGTCATATGCCCAAATTTACAGTCTAGATGGATGTGGTTTTAAGTGCAATATCCATTTAAGGGGACTAGTCTCTTATGGGGTAATGAGGCCCCCTGAACTAAGGTGATGGTATAGGAGTAATGGAAATGAGTCTGAAAAATCATGTTTAAGATTTGGTATAGGTTCTGAAGTATCACTAATCTCCCTTATTTATCAGCGTACCCCAGTGCTTAACGTGGGGCCTGATGTATAACTTGGAAACAGATACATAACATGGGCATGAATCCAGTCAGTAGTAGGGAATATCTGAATGTAGTTTAATTGTGTTTTTATTACTTGGTAGATCTTGGAGTCACATTTAAGAGTATTGATTTGTGTTAACTGTGGTGCCGGCAAGTATTATTAAGGGATTTTTGTCCCTGCATTAAATGTTATATTCCTTATATTTTGGGCACTACTTTTTATTTTTCCTATTATAATCAATGATTGTCTCTATTGTGTATTTGTTGTGTTCCTGTGTTCCCTATGTTTCTTTTAATATATAGTAAATTCAGAAACAATCTGTTGAGTCAGATTTTTTTTTTTTTTTTTTTAAGAAAGAAAAATAGTCCCCTGCAGGTCCTTTTTGTTTCAGCTATCTAGAACTGGTGTGGCTTCCTGGTCCGTGACCTTTTACATTTAGGTGAATATCTCGATCATATTAGGTATAGAGAAGGGAACAGGATCAAATAACTAACTACAGTGTAGCAGAAATTAAGTGCAATATATTCCTTTCCTGTTACATTTGGTGGGGGAGTTGAGGTTAGGGAGATGGAAAGAGTAGGGATGGGGAGATAGGTTGTATTTTATTTTCCAACACTGGCAGAACTCTGAGGGACACGGAAAAATGAAAAGGCTGAGACTCTTAGAGTGAACAGAAGTGTCAGGAATGAATTACTGCCAACTAACCATCAGTCAGAATATTAGACCATAGTCTGCTATAGAGTAAACTTGGGAGTTTTCTGGGTATTGCATTGTGATTGAGGGAACAAGCAATATCAGGAATTGGTTGAAGCTTGGTTGATGTAGGCGGGCAAGGCAGTGTCTATTTGAATGAACATGATGACCAGATTCAACCTGGGTTGTGTATATATGTGTGTGTATGTATGTGTGTGAGTGTATGTGTGTGTGTGTACATGTGAATAAAGACATGAAGCTTATTATCAAGAGACATTAAAGCAGCTTACAAACCCCAGCATTTCATTTAAATAATGAACTCTTAAAAGTGTAATTTACTGTCTATTGACCTTTTATGGTCTGTGATAGAATGGTTTTCATTTTATGTCTATCATGAAATTTCCATTCTAATAGAAAACAAATGAAATATAACTCCCCCAGGTGTAGGCATGCATATTATTGGAACTATGTTAATATAAATATTAGTAATTCAAAAGCATACCTAGCAGCAGCACTCAGAGCTGCAGTTGAAACTACCAAAAGGAACCTGAACTTGGGTGTAAATCTGCTTCTCTGTCGATTGCCGCTGTAATCTTGCCAGATTCACTTACAAAATTCCAGTTATTGGAGACTTTAAGTTTTTTGCTCTCGGTGCTTCTTGTTCAGGCTGCCCCATTTTTTTAATGCATTCACCCAAAACAACAGGTCTCAGCCTCATTCCCTGACATTTGTTGCAGCACTGGGCAAGTTACTTAACTCCTCGTCTCTAATCTCATCTGGAAAATGTGAATATTATTTAATTTTTCTTTATTATTTTGCCTTTCCACTAAAGGCAAACCTTTGAACTAATAAAGATGTCATATTGATATAAATTTGCCAGAGCATAAATAACTACATAAAATTTAAGAAATGAATTTTATTTATGGGAGTTCATGTAATTTATTTTCTGACTTTTTATCATTTCTGTTTTCCAGAGTCAAAAGGCTCTTTTGTCAATCAGGTTTAGGGTGATGGGGCTACAAAGAAGAGGCATGTGTTTTAACATATGTTTATTTTATTAAAAAGGTGATAAAATACAAAGGCATGAACATTTGTGTCAGGGTTGAAAAGGTCTTTTTAGCTGTCTAGGACAGTAGACAGATGCTTCACAGAAGTGGTAACTTTTGAAATGTATCTTAAAGAATTGAGTAGAATCTGCCCCTGCTGCTTATAGTTGTACAAACTAAGCAACAAAAGATGATAGGACTGTCTCTTTATGAACTTAGTCTTTTGTTTCCTTTATAGATTAGCTTTCAGGAGTTAAATAGGAAAGGAGGGTGTGTCACTGCATCCTTAGGGATGAGGAAAAGCTTAAGGCAAATGCTAGAGATTTAAGATGCACAAGAACACTTCACATTTGCGCGTTAGTGCGTATGGAGACAGTTGGATAGGTTGAAGTAGGCTTCATGAAGATCATGAAGGCTTTGGTATACCTTTTTTTTTCCCTCATGAATGGAAAAAAATGAGTTTAGAAGGGAAGAATACCTTCTGGGCTCAATTTGCACAGTCTGTGATGAGGGGCTTGAATTAAGACAGTGACAGTGGACATGGATACCTGGGGAAGATAGGGGAGGCTGTTTAGAAGTAGAATTTGAAGCACCCTTTGATGGAATAGAATCTGGTATGATTCCTTTTAATTGGGCAATTGCAGTGTTCTTAATTTATTCTGACTGCTTGCTGTGTATTTCACGTAGGTGATTGACTTACAGTGGGATCTTATGGAAAAATAGAATTGTAAGTTGCATCACTGCTATCAGTAAAACATTTGGCTTTTGAATAATTAATACTGTTCTTTCAATTAGTCATTACACAGTATGATAGCTCCAGATGTGCCTAAGTACAGAAACAAACCTATCTTTTAAAATGCATAGGAGTTACAAAGAACTCAAATTACTTTAAGAGCCAGGCAGATAATGAGTAAAGCCAGCTAGGTTTAAGACAGCAGGGAATGGTGTGGACTCTAAAGTTTGTGTGCTCTATCTAAAGGATTCAAAATCAGACAGTTTAAAAATCACTGTGATACCATGATGTGATACCTGTCCCCCCAAACTACCAGTTTTTTACCTTTTATATAAACACAGTGTGGGAGTAAACATTCAAATGTTTTGATATATCAAACTCTAATATATTTAGGTATTGGTTTTATTGAGTTGAACTGAATTTAAACCGTGGTTTGTACATTAAATGAAAGTACATTCAGTGCATTCAAAGTGGAGATGAATGGCAAATCTTGCTTATTAGCGTTAAATGAAGATGCTTGTTAAGTTTTTCTAAAACACATCTTAAATATTTACAGAAAATAGCTCTAAATTTACTGTTCCCAAGTCCCCGAAATTTTAATCTTGAAAATTATTTTCATGAGCATACTTCTGTAGTCTGTTTATAAATGTAGAGGATTTCCTTTAAAATTGTCTTTGTAAATGAGGAAGTGGAAAAGGAAAGGGAATAGTACTGTTTTATCAATGTGGGGAATAAGATTTAATTTCTCTTCTGTTTCTTATTCTTAGATGGGAATGATGAACAACCCTAATCCTTACAGTTCACCATATACTCAAAATTCTGGACAGCAGATTGGAGCCAGTGGCCTAGGTCTCCAGATTCAGACAAAGTCTGTACTACCAAATAGCTTATCACCGTTTGCAGTGGACAAAAAGACAGTTCCTGGTGGAGGAATGCCCAACATGGTGGGTAGTAATCTGTCTACAAATTTGTCTTCGAGCTGGCATTTTAACAAAATAATTGTGTTGAACTCTGCTTTACGTGTTAGGAGGTAATGAATGACCCCTGTAATCAAAGAGACTTGTGCCTTCCCCCTCATTTCACATGGTATTTTATCACTTGTGATATTTATTGGTCTCTGTGGGCTGCTGGTCCAAATAGGATCAAATGGGGTGGCTGCAATGAAAGTTTTTGGGCCTGCAATATTCTGCAGCTTCTGCTTGTGAACATTTCTGTAGGATAGGAAAGTAGAACCTTTCACGAAGGACTCTCTGGGAAAGGATTTTGACACTGAATGACGTATCTACTGATTTATGTCTGATACTGCTGCACAGAAGTAACTGCCCTCTCAAACTTAGATTGTTTAAAACGTTGTTGATATGGAAAAATCTACAAAGCTTCTAACATTGCTGTTTTTTAAAGTAAAACTGTTTCTGATTGTAAATGTGTCAAGCAGTCCATGTTCATTTTTGGAAAAAAATTGTCCTCTAGGGATTTTATTTCTTTCATGTATTTGAGTTTTTTGCTTTGTGTCATGGGTTTGTTGAATGGCTATATTTCAGATACTCTTGAATACTAGAGATAAAAAGATGGATAAACATGGCATCTTGGTTCCCAGAAATGTTTTCCTCTTTATTGGAAAAACCTAATTTCCAGTTTACAAAAACTAGTTTTTTGCCCCCTGCTGGGTCTCCCAAGAAGCCTTTCATTATCCCTTCACAACCTGACTTGGACATGTTTATCACTGTAGACTCCTCGCTTCCATTGGAGTTTACTATGTCCTCTTTTCTTCTGCTCTTTGATATTATACATACATTGATTATAGCACTTGGTAATGTAATAACTTGTTTTCTTGTTAAATTGAGCTTCTTAATGGTAGGGGCCATTGTTTATCTTGGAGTCCCTTGTGTCAAAAGATGCCAAGTATGGCACACAGTAGACTCTCCTTAAAGGTTTTATTTGAAAATGTCCAGGTCCATGTTTATTAAAGAGATAGCACGCTATGACACCTAACATTAAATGTAACTTTATTTCACCCCTTAGGGCCAACAGCAGGCCCCCCAGGTCCAGCAGCCAGGCCTTGTGACTCCGGGAGCCCAGGGAATGGGTTCTGGAGCGCACACAGCTGACCCAGAGAAGCGCAAGCTCATCCAGCAGCAGCTTGTCCTCCTTTTGCATGCTCACAAGTGCCAGCGCCGGGAGCAGGCTAATGGGGAAGTGAGGCAGTGCAACCTTCCCCACTGTCGCACGATGAAGAATGTCCTAAACCACATGACACACTGCCAGTCAGGCAAGTCCTGCCAAGGTGAGTGGGCTCCAAGGGTTTGTGTGCCTGGCAATTAATATTTATAATCAGAAAGAGAAGAATGTGATCAACTCTGTTTTGAGACTCTTTTACTTACTGATTATGTCTTGCTCTGTATAAGGATATGATAAAATTCAGTATTTTAAGAGTGAGTGTCTAGGGATGTGATAGGAGAGGAGTTGTAAAGGACTTTGATGATTATCCTTAATGATTTTAATTTGCCCCCAACATGACATTCTTTAAATGTTGCTGAGTGTTTGCTATTATGTGGGCAAACACTGACACAATGTTACCCAACTTAATCTGATTTGTGTATTTATAGAAACATTAGAAAATCTGTTTTTGTATGTTTTTATAGAATAAAGCAGGTTGCATAGCTTTGTGGTTGGGAAATATGGGCTCTGGAGCCAGACCACTTGAATTTGAATCCCACTTTAGATACTCTGTGACTGGACAGATAACTTGACAGGTTTTTGCCTGTTTTGTCAACTGTGAAATGTTAGTACTAATAGCTGCACTATAAAGGGTGGTATAAAGATGAAACAAGTTAATAACATCTGTGGCACTTGTTACGTGATCAGTATATTAGCTGACACTAATGTAAAGATACATCCTGCATTTTTTTTTTCTTTATAGTGGCACACTGTGCATCTTCTCGACAAATCATTTCACACTGGAAGAATTGTACAAGGCATGACTGTCCTGTGTGTCTCCCCCTTAAAAATGCTGGGGATAAAAGAAACCAACAGTGTAAGTGATTAAATCTTTGAAAGCTTTTATACCAAAAGTATTCTTAGACTCCCACCAGTACAGCTTGGTGGGATTTAGAGTACTTCTTGATTATGTGAAGTCCCTATGACTGCCTAGTACTGTCACACTAGATTGTTTGCAACTAATCTTTACAGACAGAGAAGAGAGAGAATGTGGGTCAACTCTGTTTTGAGACTCCGTTGCTGATAATGTTTTCATATAGATTCATATTAATGAGGTTAGAAGTAAATGGCCCTTTACTGAAAATAAGATGCAGGAACTTGTACTTGTCATTCTTTATAAAAACCATAGGTGAATGTATGTTCCATTTTTAAATCCATGAAAGCTTCAAATATCATTGCTTTGACTTCAGGCAAGTTACTCTTTATACCTGTGATCTAAATATTGAGATAATTTGAAATTATTTAAAGAGAAAGTAAAAAATCTTGAGATTATATTTAGAAACCTTGGATGATGAGGAGCTTAGAAAAAAGATGTAAATGCAGTTACTGCCCCTCTTCTTTAGAAACTAAACATTAAGGATTTAGAATTGGAAGGCAAATTTGGAAATACACATGCAGCATGTGAAGAAGGAATTAAATTCCATACATAGATTAATGAAGAAGTCATAAATAGCCCAGTAGGAAATTGGGGCAAGGAAGTAGACAATTATCTAGAGAAAAGGAATGCCGAGAAGTTCACTGTTGAATTAAAAAATGGAGCAAGATGCCATATCTCTTCGTCACCTTTGCAGAGAGCATGCCACCCACTGTTGGCATTTGTATGGCTCTGGCATTCAGACACTGTTGGTGGGAACATTGATGCAGTCCATGAGAAAGTTTTTGGGTATTTTGGATCAAAAGCTTTTCATGCCAGTGATCCCCTTAAACTAGTAAGTTCTGCATCTAAAAGTTTTTTAAAGGAAGTAATGGTAAAACAAGATGCAGGTATACTGAAATTTTCATAGTCACATAAAAATAATTTTGTGTTTTTTAGAATTCACTCAAACATGCTAGTCTTCCCAGCACCT
>JAVSCE010002712.1:0-10000 GCA_032199065.1 Smutsia gigantea | reverse complement strand
GCAAGGATGCGGAGAAAGGGGAACCCTCCTACACTGCTGGTGGGAATGTAAATTAGTTCAACCACTGTGGAAAACAGTATGGAGGTACCTCAAAAAACTAAAAATAGAAATACCATTTGATCCAGGAATTCCACTCCTAGGAATTTACCCCAAGAATGCAGCAGCCCAATTTGAAAAGGACAGATGCACCCCTATGTTTATTGCAGCACTATTTACAATAGCCAAGAAATGGAAACTACTTAAGTGTCCATCAGTAGATGAATGGATAAAGAAGAGGTGGTACATATACACAATGGAATATTATTCATCCATAAGAAGGAAACAAAGCCTACCATTTGCAGCAACATGGATGGAGCTAGAGGGTATTATGCTTAGTGAAATAAGCCAGGCGGAGAAAGGCAAGTATCAAAAGATTTCACTCATCTGTGGAGTATAAGAACAAAGGAAAAACTGAAGGAACAAAACAGCAGCAGACTCACAGAACCCCAAAGGGAAACAGACTGTGGAGGATGTGTGGGAAGGGAGGGATAAGGGGGGAAAAGGGGCATTACGATTAGCACACATAATGTAGCGGCAGAGGGGGACACGGGAAAGGCAGTATTTGCAGAGAAGACAAGTAATGATTCTATAGCTTCTTATTATGCTGATGGACAGTGATTGTAATAGGGTATGTGGGGAGGACTTGATAATAGGGGGTCTAGTAACCATAATGTTGTTCAAGTGATTGTACATTAGTGATACCAAAATAAAAAAAAACAGCCATCTATATGCTGCCTACAAGAGACTAAATTTAAACCCAAAGACATACACAGACTGAAAGTAAAGGGACGGAAAAAGATATTTCATGCAACTAATAGGGAGAAAAAAGCAGGAGTTGCAGTACTTGTATGAGACAAAATAGACTTCAAAACAAAGAGAGTAAAAGAGATAAAGAAGGATATTACATAATGAGAAATGGGTCAGTCCAACAAGAAGATATGACTTTTTTTTTTAAGGTATTATTGATATACACTCTTATGAAGGTTTCACATGAAAAAACGATGTGGTTACTACATTAACCCATATCATCAAGTCCCCATCCATACCCCAATGCAGTCACTGTCCATCAGTGTAGTAAGATGCCACAGATTCACTATTTGCCTTCTCTGTGCTACACTGTTTTCCCCATGACCCCTCACACCATGTGTACTAAACATAAGACCCCTCAATCCCCTTCTCCCACCCTCCCGACCTGCCCTCCCACACACCTCCCGTTTGGTAACCACTAGTTCCTTCTTGGAGTCTCTGAGTCTGCTGCTATTTTGTTCCTTCAGTTTTGCTTCGTTGTTATACTCCACAAATGAGGGAAATCATTTGGCACTTGTCTTTCTCCACCTGGCTTATTTCACTGAGCATAACATCCTCCAGATCCATCCATGTTGTTGCAAATGGTAGGATTTGTTTGTTTCTTATGGCTGAATAGTATTCCATTGTGTATATGTACCACATTTCTTTATTCATCTACTGATGGACACTTAGGTTGCTACCATATCTTGGCTACTGTAAATAGTGCTGCAATAAACATAGGGGTGCATATGGCTTTTTCACACTGGGCTCCTGCATTCTTAGGGTAAATTCCAAGGAGTGGGATTCCCATGTCAAATGGGATTTCTATTTTTGGTTTTTTGAGGAACCTCCATATTGCTTTCCACAATGGTTGAACTAGCTTACATTCCCACCAGCAGAGTAGGAGGATTCCCTTTCTCCAAATCCTCGCCAGCATTTGTTGTTCTTAGTCTTTTGGATGCTAGCCATCCTAACTGGTGTGAGGTGATAGCTCAGTGTGGTTTTAATTTGCATTTCCCTGATGATTAGTGATGTGGAGCATCTTTTCATGTGTCTGTTGGCCATCTGATTTCTTCTTTGGAGAACTGTCTCTTCATATCCTCTGCCCATTTTTTAATTGGGTTATTTGCTCTTTGGGTGTTGAGGCATGTAAGTTCTTTACATATTTTGGATGTTAACCCCTTGTCGGATATGTCATTTACAAATGTATTCTCCCATACTGTAGGATGCCTTTTTGTTCTCTTGATGGTATCCTTTGCTGTACAGAAACTTTTTGGTTTGATGTAGTCCAATGAGTTCATTTTTGCTTTTGTTTCCCTTGCTCGAGGAGATGCATTCAAGAAGAAGTTCCTCATGCTTATATTCAGGAGATTTTTGCCTATGTTGTCTTCCAAGAGTTTTATGGTTTCATGACTTACATTCAGGTCCTTTATTCATTTTGAGTTTACTTTTGTGCATGGAGTTAAACAATAATCAAGTTTCATTCTCTTGCATGTAGCTGTGCAGTTTTTCCAACACCAGCTGTTGAAGAGGCTGTCATTTCCCCATTGTATGTCCATGGCTCCTTTATCATATATTAATTGAGCATATAGGCTTGGGTTTATATCAGGGCTCTCTAGTCTGTTCCATTGGTCTATGGGTCTATTCTTATTCCAGTACCAAATTGTGTTGAGTACTGTGGCTCTGTAGTAGGGACTGAAGTTGGGGAGCATACTCCCCCAGCTTCATTCTTCCTTCTCAGGATTGCTTTGGCTATTCGGGGTCTTTTTTGGCTCCATATGAATTTTAGAATGATTTTGTCTAGTTCATTGAAGAATGCTGTTGGTATTTTGTTAGGAATTGCATTGAATCCGTAGATTGCTTTAGGCAGGATGGCCATTTTGACAATATTAATTCTTCTGATCCATGAGCATGGGATGTGTTTCCATTTATTGGTATCTTCTTCAATTTTTCTCATGAGTGTCTTGTACTTTTTAGAGTCTAGGTCTTTCACTTCCTTGGTTAGGTTTATTCCTAGGTATTTTATTCTTTTTGATGCAACTGTGAATGGAATTGTTTTCCTGATTTCTCTCTTTGCTAGTTCATTGTTAGTGTATAGGAATGCCACATATTACTGCATATTACTGTTGTATCTGCAACTCTGCTGAATTCTGATATTAGATGTAGTGGTTTTGGAGTGGATTCTTTAGGGTATTTTATGTACAATATCATGTCATCTGCAAACAGGAACAGTTTAACTTCTTCCTTGCAAATCTAGATGCCTTTTCTTTCTTTGTGTTGTCTGATTGCCATGGCTAGGACCCCCAGCACTATGTTGAATAGAAGTGGGGAGAGTGGGCATCCTTGTCTTGTTCCCGATCTTAAAGGAAAAGATTTCAGCTTCTCGCTGTTAAGTATAATGATGGCTGTGGGTTTGTCATATATGGCCTTTATTATGTTGAGGTAACTTCCCTCTATACCCATTTAATTGAGAGTTTTTATTATGAATGGATGTTGAATTTTGTCAAATGCTTTTTCAGCATCTGTGGAGATGATCATGTGGTTTTTGTCCTTCTTTTTGTTGATGGATTTTCGAATGTTCTACCATCCTTGCATCCCTGGAATAAATACTACTTGATCATGATAGATTATCCTTTTGATGAATTTTTGAATTTGGTTTGCTAATATTTTGTTGAGTATTTTTGCATCTATGTTCATCAGGTATATTGGTCTGTAATTTTCTTTTTTTGTGCTGTCTTTGCCTGGTTTTGGTATTAGAGTGATGCTGGCCTCATAGAATGAGTTCCTCTCCTTCTACTCTTTGGAAAACTTTAAGGAGGATGGGAATTAGGTCTTCACTAAATGTTTGATAAAATTCAGTGGAGAAGCCATCTGGACCACGAATTTTGTTCTTAGGTAGGTTTTGATTACCAGTTCAATTTCATTGCTTGTAATTGCTCTGTTCAGATTTTCTGTTTCTTTCTGAGTCAGTCTTGGAAGGTTGTATTTTTCTAGAAAGTTGTCCATTTCTTCCAGGTTATCCAGTTTGTTAGCATATAATTTTTTATAGCATTCTCTAATAATTCTATTTCTGTGGTGTCCATTGTGATTTTCCCTTTCTCATTTCTGATTCTGTTTATGTGAGTAGACTTTCTTTTTTTCTTGATAAGTTGGCAAGGGGTTATCTATTTTCTTTATTTTCTCCAAGAACCAGCTTCTGCTTTCATTGATTCTTTCTATTCTTTTCTTCTTCTCAATTTTATTTATTTCCAGTTTAATCTTTATTATGTCCCTCCTTCTACTGACTTTGGGCCTCATTTGTTCTTCCTTTTCTAGTTTCATTAATTGTGAGTTTAAACTGTTCATTTGGGATCGTTCTTCTTTCCTGAGGCAGGCCTGTATTGCAATATATTTCCCTCTTAGCACGCCTTCTCTGCATCCCACAGATTTTGCGGTGTTGAATTATTGTTGTCATTTTTCTCCATATATTGCTTGATCTCTGTTTTTATTTGGTCATTGATCCATTGGTTATTTAGGAGCATGTTATTAAGCCTCCACGTGTTTGTGGGCTTTTTCATTTTCTTTGAGTAATGTATTTCCAGTTTCATACCTTTGTGATCTGAGAAGCTGGATGGTACAATTTCAGTCTTTTTGAATTTACTGAGGCTCTTTTTGTGGCCTAGTATATGATCTATTTTTGTAAATGTTCCATGTGCAGTTGAGAAGAATGTGTATTTTGCTGCTTTTGTATGTAGAGTTCTGTAGGTGTGTGTTAGGTCCATATGTTCTAGTGTGTTGTTCAGTGCCTCTGTCTCCTTACTTATTTTCTGTCTGGTTGATCTGTCTTTTGGAGTGAGTGGAGTGTTGAAGTCTCCTAGAATGAATGCATTGCATTCTATTTCTCCGTTTAATTCTGTTATTATTTGTTTCACACATGTAGGTGCTCCTGTTTTGGGCGCATAGATATTTATAATGGTTATATCCTCTTGTTGGATTAACCCTTTTATCATTATGTAATGCCGTTCTTTGTCTCTTGTGACTTTATTTGTTTTGAAGTTTATTTTGTCTGATATAAGTACTGCAACTCCTGCATTTTTCTCCCTATTAGTTGGATAAAATATCTTTTTCCGTCCCTTCACTTTTAGTCTGTGTATGTCTTTGGGTGTAAAGTGAGTCTCTTGTAAGCAGCATATAGATGGTCTTGTTTTTGATCCATTCAGTGACTCTTTGTCTTTTGACTGGTGCATTCAGTTCATTTACATTTAGGGTGTTGATCGATAGGTATGTACTTTTTGTTATTGCATGCTTTAGATTCGTGGTTACCAAAGGTTCGATGTTTACTTCCTTACTATCTAAGAGTCTAACTTAACTCACTTAATATGCAGTTACAAACACAATCTAAAGGTTCTTTTTTTTCTTCCTCCTCCATTCCTTATATATTAAGTATTATATTCTGTTTTCTATCCCTTGACTGACTTTGGAGATAGTTATTTTAATTTTGCATTTGCTTAGTAATCAGCTGTTCTACTTTCTTTACTGTGGTTTTACTACCTCTGGTGACAGATATTAAACCTTAGGAACACTTCCATCTATAGAAGTCCCTCCAAAATACACTGTAGAGATGGTTTGTGGGAGGTAAATTCTCTCAGCTTTTGCTTATCTGGAAATTGTTTAATCCCTCCTTCTAATTTAAATGATAATCTTGCAAGATAAAGTATTCTTGGTTCAAGGCCCTTCTGCTTCATTGCATTAAATACATCATGCCACTCCCTTCTGGCCTGTAAGGTTTCTGCTGAGAAGTCTTATGATAGCCTGATGGGCTTCCCTTTGTGTGTGATCTTATTTCTCTCTCTGTCTGCTTTTAATAGTCTGTTCTTATCCTTGATCTTTGCCATTTTAATTACTATACGTCTCAGTGTTGTCTTCCTTGGGTCCCTTGTATGGGAGATCTGTGCACCTCCATGGCCTGAGAGACTATCTCCTTCCCCAGATTGGGGAAGTTTTCAAGAATTACCTCCTCAAAGACACTTTCTATCCCCTTTTCTCTGTCTTCTTCCTCTAGTACCCATTTAATGCGAATATTGTTCCATTTGGATTGGTCACACAGTTCTCTCAATATTGTTTCATTTTTAGAGATCCTTTTTTCTCTCTGTGCCTCAGCTTCTTTGTATTCCTCTTCTCTAATTTCTATTTCATTTATCGTCTCCTCCAGCATATCCAATCTGCTTTTAATACTCTCCATTGTGCTCTTTAACGATTGGATCTCCGACTGGAATTCATTCCTGAGTTCTTGAATGTCTTTCCATACCTCTATGAGCATGTTAATGATTTTTATTTTGAACTCCCTTTTCGGAAGAGTCATGTGGTCAATGTCATTTAAATATTTTTCAGGATTTGTATTAATAATTTTACTCTGAACCAGGTTCCTTTGGTGTTTCATATTTGTATTTGGCGCTCTCTAGAGCCCAGAAGCTGTACTCCCTGGAGGTGCTCAGCCCCTGAAGCAATGTTGGGGTCGTAGGGGAGTGGTATTGGTGCCTGGGGGGAGGGAAGAGCTGTTTCCTGCTACCTGGTTGCTATGCGTTTCTCCACTACCTAAACCAGTTGGCCAAGCACACAGGTATAAGCGTCTATGCTTTGCATTTGTAGTTGCTGTAGACAGATCTTCCCTCTGGCTGGCCTAATGCCAGGGTAGGGTTTGCCGTTTTGCGAGCCAGGTGTGGCTGGCCAGGAGAAAGGCTAGTAGGCTGTGTATCATGGAGGTGGTCTTTGGAGTGGTGTAAACAGCCAGGGAGCTGGAGCACCTGAAGATCATTAAAGCTCCCAAACTGCTGGGCAGAGTGCACTTGGACAATTTTGTCTACCTGTCCTTTCTCCTGAGCAATAAGTTCTGTGCAATCCTTACCCCTTTAGCAGCCCTCTCACTAAAGGCTTCCTTATTAGGAAGTCTATCAGACTGCCCGCCTTTCTTTTGTCCCAGAGCAGCCGTATATGGATCCCTGCTTTCCACAAGCAGCTGGAATCTCAGTCTCTACAGGAATTCTGCCTGTCTTAGCTTACCAACCCTGTAATCATGAGAGTATCATGCAAGCACCATGAAATGTAGGTTTGTGCTCCCAGAGCAGATCACTGGGGTTAGGTATTCAGCAGTCCCAAGCCTCCACTCCTTCCCTGCTCGGTATCTCTTCCTCCCAGTGGTGAGCTGGGGTGGGGGAAGGGCTTGGGTCCTGCCGGTCCACTGCCTTGTTACGTTACCCTGTTCTGTGAGGTCTGCTCTTTTTTCCAGGTGTATGCAGTCTGGCGCAGTCCTCTTTCCTGTTGCTCTTTCAGGATTAGTTGTATTAATTATATTTTCGAATTATATGCAGTTTTAGGAAGAAGCCTGTGTCTCACCTCTCATTCCGCCATCTTTAATCCTGAGGATATGACTTTTATAAACATCTATGCATCCAAAACAGGATCACCTACGTATGTGAAATAAATACTAACAGAATTAAACGGAGAAATAGAATGCAATGCATTCATTCTAGGAGACTTCAACACTCCACTCACTCCAAAGGACAGATCAACTGGTTAGAAAATATATAAAGAGACAGAGGCCCTTAACAATGTATTAGAACAGATGGACCTAACGAACATCTACGGAGCTCTCCATCCCAAAACAACAGGCTACACATTCTTCTCAAGTACACATGGAACATTTTCAAGACTAGATCATATACTAGGCCACAAAAAGAGCCTCAGTAAATTCAAAAAGACTGAAATTGTACCATCCAGCTTCTCAGATCACAAAGGTATGAAACTGGAAATACATTACTCAAAGAAAATGAAAAAGCCCACAAACACGTGGAGGCTTAATAACATGCTCCTAAATAACCAATGGATCAATGACCAAATAAAAACAGAGATCAAGCAATATATGGAGAAAAATGACAACAATAATTCAACACCGCAAAATCTGTGGGATGCAGAGAAGGCGTGCTAAGAGGGAAATATATTGCAATACAGGCCTGCCTCAGGAAAGAAGAACGATCCCAAATGAACAGTTTAAACTCACAATTAATGAAACTAAAAAAGGAAGAACAAATGAGGCCCAAAGTCAGTAGAAGGAGGGACATAATAAAGATTAAACTGGAAATAAATAAAATTGAGAAGAAGAAAAGAATAGAAAGAATCAATGAAAGCAGAAGCTGGTTCTTGGAGAAAATAAAGAAAATAGATAAACCCCTTGCCAACATATCAAGAAAAAAAGAAAGTCTACTCACATAAACAGAATCAGAAATGAGAAAGGGAAAATCACAATGGACACCACAGAAATAGAATTATTAGAGAATGCTATAAAAAATTATATGCTAACAAACTGGATAACCTGGAAGAAATGGACAACTTTCTAGAAAAATACAACCTTCCAAGACTGACCCAGAAAGAAACAGATAACCTGAATAGACCAATTACCGGCCAAGAAATTGAATTGGTAATCAAAAAAGTACCTAACAACAAAACTGTTGGACAAGATGATTTAACTGCTGAATTTTATCAAACATTTAGTGAAGACCTAATACCTATCCTCCTTAAAGTTTTCCAGAAAGTAGAAGAGGAGGGAATACTCCCAAATTCACTCTCCAATGCCATCATCCCTCTAATACCAAAACCAGGCAAAGACAGCACAAAAAAAGAAAATTACAGACCAATATCCCTGATGAACATAGATGCAAAAATACTCAACAAAATATTAGCAAACCGAATTCAAAAATACTTCAAAAAGATCATCCATCATGATCAAGTGGGATTCATCCCAGGGATGCAAGGATGGTACAGCATCCAAAAATCCATCTACATCATCCACCACATCAACAAAAAGAAGAACAAAAACCACATGATCATCTCCATAGATGCTGAAAAAGAATCTCACAAAATTCAACGTCCATTCATGATAAAAACTCTCAACAAAGTGGGTATAGAGGCAAGTACCTCAACATAATAAAGGCCATATATGACAAACCCACAGCCATCATTATACTTAACAGCAAGAAGCTGAAAGCATTTCCTTTAAGATAGGGAGCAAGACAAAGATGCCCACTCTCCCCACTACTATTCTTCATAGTTCTAGTGGTCCTAGCCATGGCAATCAGACAGCACAAAGAAATAAAAGCATCCAGATTGGTAAGGAAGAAGTCAAACTGTCCTTGTTTGCAGATGACATGATATTGTACATAAAAAACCCTAAAGAATCCACTCCAAAACAACTAGATCTGATATCTGAATTCAGCAAATTTGCGGGATACAAAATTAATACACAGAAGTCTGTTGCATTTCTATACCCTAATGGTGAGCTAGCAGAAAGAGAAATCAGGAAAACAATTCCATTCACAACTGCATCAAAAAGAAGAAAATACCTAGGAATATACCTAACCAAGGAAGTGAAAGACATATACTCTGAAAACTACAAGACACTCATGAGAGAAATTAAAGAAGATACCAATAAATGGAAACACATCCCGTGCTCATGGATAGGAAGAATTGATATTTCAAAATGGCCATCCTGACTAAAGCAATCTACAGATTCAATGCAATCCCTATCAAAATACCAACAGCATTCTTCAATGAACTAGAGAAAATAGTTCTAAAATTCATATGGAACCACAAAAGACCCTGAATAGCCAAAGCTATCCTGAAAAGGAAGAATAAAGCAGGGAGAATTATGTTCCCTGACTTCAAGCTGTACTACAAAGCCACAGTGATCAGGACAATTTGGTATTGGCACAAGAACAGACCCATAGACCGGTGGAACAGACTAGAGAGTCCAGAGAAAAACCCAAGCCTATATGGTCAATTAATATATGATAAAGGAGCCATGGATATACAATTGTGAAATGACAGCCTCTTCAACAGCTGGTGTTGGCAAATCTGGACAGGTACATGTAAGGGAATGAAACTGGATTATTGGTTAACCCCATACACAAAAGTAAACTCATAATGGATCAAACCCTGAATTTAGGTCATGAAACCATAAAACTCTTAGAAAAAAACATAGGCAAAAATCTCTTGGACATAAACATGAGCGACTTCTTCATGAACATATCTCCCTGGGCAAGGGAAACAAAAGCAAAAATGAACAAGTGGGACTATATCAAACTAAAAACCGTCTGTACAGCAAAGGACACCATCAGTAGAACAAAAAGACATCCTACAGTAT
>JAVSCE010002711.1:0-103446 GCA_032199065.1 Smutsia gigantea | reverse complement strand
GCTGGAAGGCAGCAATCATCCCCAGCCCTCCGCCTGTATTATTGCTGCTCTGTATTGCACCAGCAGAGGGCACTACAGAGCACAGATCCCAGTACTCCCCCACTGCCAGGACTCTGCTCTTCCAGGCCTCGGTGTCCCGAGCCTTCTGGCACTCTGCCAGGACGATGGAGTGCAGGAAGCATTCTGCTCATAACCCAACAGGCCGGCCAGCCAGCCAGCCCTTCTTCGGACCACCTTCCCTTAGCTGGGCCCTCTGAGGCCGTGCCTTATCCCCAACACCTCACGGGCCGATGCAGATGTAACAGAGGGACCACAGGTCATTGGGCAGAACCATGGCTGTGAGGCCAGTCCCAGCACCAACACTGACATGCTATATGTCCCTAAGAAAGTCTCTTCCCCTCATTGTAAAACAAGGCCAAGAGGACGCCCCCCACCCACCTTGCCACCAGTTTAGTGTAAAGAACAGAGATCTTAATATGCATACAAAATGACCACACCTAATAGATGCTTAACAAGGCTGCCCATCATCGCTCTTACCCACTGTGTGGCCACTGTCTGGTTGACCGAGAGGCTGTGAGAAGGAGAAAATTGAGACAGAGAACTGGAAAGGGGAGAACTGCCTTGCCCAAGGTCACATGGTGGTAAGAGGAAGCCAGGATTTGAGCGCACACAGTCAGACTCCAGGTCCATGCTCTTCCTCTCAGCCATTACTGCCACACCAGGGCCTGCACAGGACAGGTGAGGATATTGGTGCCCTGAGGTATCCCAGAACTCCTGGCTGTGAGGGGGATTGGGAAGAGGACCCAAGAGGGTAAGGGGGAGCATTGCCTTGAGGGAGTGTCTGTGACCTCATCCGAAATCCCCTCTGCTTTGGCCAAGGCCATCTGTGGGTAAGGCATTCATTGGGTGGGAGAGTCCTCTGGGCTCAGACTTGGCTGGGCACTGTTAACATAGCCTGCCCAGGAGGGGCTCTGTCTGATGGGCTGTGGGCTCACCAGCGGCACAGATTCTCAGCCAAAGTTACCCTTTACCAAGTACCCACTGCATGCCCAGGAGCCTGGGGGAAGACCATCTGGGCTTTGCTAGGACCTAGGAGATCCCCAATCTACCATCTGGCTGTGTGCATCTAAACCAGGAGTTCCCTGGGGTTGGGGACTACCTGGCGTGTGTTCCTCTCAGCAGTGCCCATTATGGCAAGGCTCAGGGGACTCCTTGGGCTGGATGAGGATGTATGACTTTGGAAAGGATGGGAGAAGCGCTACGAGATTCCTGGATGTGGGGCAGGGTGCTAAAAGCCTGAATCTGGGTATCAGACGGAGGGCTGCCCAGACATGTTGGGACCTGGGGTGTCCACCTGGATGTTCTGTGACATTGGGCATGTCACTGCCTTCCTTCCCATCCCAGGGGACAAAGGCTGAAAGAGGTCCCTAAGAAGAGCCACCGGAAGACAACCCAGGTAAAGTGGGAGATACCAGCGAGCGGACTTCAGTTTCCCCATCCAAAGCCCACGGCCCTGGACTCTCCTCCTGGGATCCTCCCCGCACTCGCTGGGTGGCCGTGACCCTCCGCCCCGGGCCCCGCGGGCCACCCCGCCCCCACCCACACATGGCCTGAGCTGCCTCTTTCTTCCAGAGGGGAAGGCACTGGCGAGGCCTAAGGGCATCACCGAGCATCCCGGGGGCACCCTGGCCACTGGCGCCCCACCCGCAGGCCCCCGTGGCGGCAGGCGCTGGGGCAGGGCGCCCTCGGGGCCCCGGGGGCGGGGCGCAGTGCGGCGCTCCCCCCGCGGTGCCCAGGCCGGGCGGGCTAATCCCGCAAGCAGGGGACAGCCGGTGGGTGGTGGTGGTGCGCGGGGCTGGGATTAGGGCGGGGCGAGTGGCGGGCGACCTTACTGAGATCACAGGACAGAAAGCCTCCCTGCGCTCCGGCTCTCGGCTCCGCTCCCCGCGCCGCACCCCACGCTCCCCCGCAGCCCGGCCTCCCTCCACCTCCCCTTCATTCCCCCGGATTAATTAAGGACGCAGCGGCAGGAGGCTGAAGCCTAGGCGCGGGCCGGGACGGGGCGCCGCCGGCAGGAGCGCTTGGGGATCCTCCAAGGCAGGAGAAACTTTTGCGGGGGGCGGGCGCCGAGGCCTTTCTCGCCTCCTCCTCCCACCCCCATGGGCCCCGCCCCTCCCCCTCAAGGCGTTACAGATTCTGTTGCCGGCTTTTGGGTGCATTGGGAGGCACGTGACTGCGATTATAATTCGGGCCGGGGGGTAGGGAGGGAAGGCCACCCCCACCTTTCAGGAGGGGCTGGGAGCCAGGAGCTGTCCCTTCCGGAGGTGGGGTTCCCCGGGCGGGTGGCGGGCGCCCGAGGCTGCTGCAGGTGGCGAATGAGGTCCGTTCTGCTGCCTGTGGTGGCGGGCGCCAGTGGGGGGGCAGAGGGGACTGGGAAGGCCGCGGGTCTGCGCCCCCCCACCTCTGCCTCCCTCAGGCTGGGCCACCTCCTGACCCGGGCCCCCCACGCACAGGCAGAGTCCAACACAGGAGTATTGCCCAAGCACGGTGGTTCCTGTTAGAGCCCTCAGGGCAGCAGTGGCCCCGAGCGGTCGCAGCTGAACCCCTGGTTGGGGGGAGGAGACTCAAAGGATGGCAGTAATGGACACAAAACGTTAAGAGGAGCAAGTTGGGGGTGCCCCATCTGTGGGTGGTCTCTGAGTCCTTACAGTTGGGTGAGAGGCCCGTGGAGGGGCCAAAGGGTGCTTGATGCACACCCCCCAGCCTGAGCCCCTCGGAAAGATGGGCTTGACGCCTCTCCTGGGCCCCAAGCCTGGCCTGCAGCCAAGGAGAGGGATCGTGCCGTGGCCTGGGCCCAGGGCAGGGGGGCCCTGCAGCTAAGAGTTCTGCCCTCCTGGCAGTAATGGAGTAGGCAATCCCTTGAGCTGCACATGTCTGGCCCTGTGACCCAGCCTCCCGGGAGGAGACCCGGGGTAGGAGGCTCCTGTGATCTCATCATAGCCCCAGTGAAGAACCTCAGCATGACAGCGTCTCACTCCCTGTCCCCTGGGGAAGCCCTGGCCTCAGATGGGTGGTCCCTGCAATGTGGGTTGTGGGGCTGCCCTGGGATTGCCCTGGGCCTGGTAGCAGGGTGAGGGGCAGACCCGTACAGCTTCTGGAGGAGTGGGCATTTTGGGGGCTTCCTCTTCCTACTCCCAGCAGGAGGAAGGGGTGGTTGGAAGCTGCTCTGTTTACCTCCGGCCATGATCTCCTTCCTAGTGTTTGGCTGCCATGTGGCTAGCCCTGCTCGCTCCTCAGCACTGGCCCAGGGCCTCGGGACTTGGGAGGTGCCTCGGGACAGCCCGCTTTTTCAGCAGAGTCATTCCCAAAGGGAAAGGGCACTGGCATGGATTTATTTATTCGGAAGAGGAGGTGGCTGTGGCTGGGAGGCTGCTGGCTGCTGGTGGGGAGGGGATGGGCAGAGGGCCGACAGGGATGGGGGCAGTGAGGTGGCCATGATGAGCCGTCAAGTGTGGGCCCAGGAGGGTGTGAGGTGGACTCTGACCTCCTCTGAACAGGGACTGTTGGACCAAGAGACAGGCTTGGCCCCAACATGACAGGATGTTGGAACCCCCAACTTGGTTTTGGGATGTGCATGGCTTAAGACTGTACCCCATTCTGCAGCCTGCTCTGAGGGTGACCTAGAAAGTCATCCTCTGACCCAGAGGACCCCAGTGGAGGAAACAATCAAGGATTGGAACTATGCAACCACTCATTGCCTGCTCATTTAAAACATGGGAGCTTGGGGCCAGAGGTTGCAAAACTGGGTCTTGAAGACAGCCTTGTAGGGGCGTGCTTAACCTACTTAAGAGGACTGTTCTTAGAGCTGCAGGAAGGGGCATTTATTTGCAATGTGCTAATCACAAATAATTTTTATCTGTTCATTTAAGGCAGTCTCCTAGAGCCAGGAGGCTGGCCGAACACAGTGACAGTTGTCAGTGTTTGATGCTCGGAAAGGCAGACTGATTCTAGGGGCCTCAGAGGTGGCTGTTCTTGCAGCCTGCCTGTCTCCAGCAGCCAGGGTGTCCACAGTCTGGTGGCGGCCCAGTTGTCCGACACCCCAGGTGAAGGTCTTAGGGTGACGTGTTGGGTGATGGCTTGGGGCATGCATGTGCTGAGTGTGACCTTGGAACCACACACCACATCTCCTGGTCCATCCTCATTCTGCCTTCTTGTTTATTTCCTCCGGCTCTCATCTGCTTCCTCAGTCAATCCTGGAAGCCTGCAGTTCTCCTGGAAGGCCTTTGCACATGCTGTTCCCCTTACCTGGAAGGTTCTCCCCACCCTTCCCCTGCAGGGGATGAGGGGCTTCCTTTAATGGCTCTGCCTGGCTGGGGTGGGGGTAGGGGTTGAAGAACTTGCCCCTTTGCTCTCCTCCTTCAGGACCTAGCTGGCTGTCTTATCCTTTGGCTGGAAGCCTTCTCCATCCTCAGGGTGGCCAACATGCTAGCTCTGTGTCCCCACGACACCCTGTCCTTTCATTGTCCCAACATTGAACTCCCTCAGAAGTTACATGTCTGTCTTCCCAGTTACACAAGGGACAGGGCAGGAACAGAGCCCTGCTTTAGAGTCCCTGGTGCCCCAGGGCTGGTACCCAATACTCACTGAATGGCTACTTCAGGAAAGGAATGAATAAATGGAGTTCTGCTTAAGAACCCTGGCCCACATTGGGAAGCAGACTCTCTGCTATTCCTCAATTGCCATCGCTGGGGCGTGTCCCCCACAATGGTGGGAATCCCAGGGTTTTCCCCTGAGCCTCCTGCTCTCCATTTCCCCGGCGCTTCCTCTCCCCAACACCGCAGACCGTGTCTTCCCCCACACCTGAGCCAGGGGTTTTGCTCCCTGAATGTCATCCAAACTGCTTCCTTCAGCCTTCGGTCTCTTGGCCGCTTGGAGGCATAACTCTCATAGCACAGCCAGGTTCTCCGGGAGAAGCCAGGAGTGTGCACCCAGCTCCACATGTCTGTGGAAGCTTCAAGGGGCCCCCAGAAGCAAGACCTGTAGGGTTGATAGAAAAACTCTGGGGAGCAGAGCAGGGCCCAGGACCCAGGACTAGTGACCTTCTGGGAGGACATGGGCCCAGGAGACGGGAACCCTGGAGGAATGTGGAAGGGAATTCCTGGTGGGAATTCATAAGCAGGACAGAGTGGTGGAACGAATTGGTTTATGTGGGAGCTGTGGAGGAGACAACCCTGCAGGCAGTGGGATGCCCCCCCTTTGGTGGCAGTGTAACACTCGGGACTTCTGTGTGTAGGTTTTGGGTATCCACATGGGTCTCCAGGGGAGCCAGTGCCTTACTGGGAGCCCTGCTCCCTCATTTGCAGCAATATCTGGCTGGCTGGGACACTTTGCCATCCTGATGCTCACCCAGGTAGATACTTGTCATTTCAGTCTCAGCACTCTGGGTTATGGCTGATGATAGCAAAGGCGTCCCAGCCAGTGAGAGCTTAGTGCAGGAGCCTGACACCTTGTTTGCTCTGGGGCCAGTTAGATTTGCTGAAGGAGCTGCGTGAGGCTGCACTTTGTCCATACACAGGCTTGGGTTGACAGGTGGGGGTGTCTCAGGCAGGGAGAAGAACTCTTGTTAGAAACACCCTCTTGGTTGGGAGCTAGGCCAGGCCGACCAGAGCTACCTGTGTGCCCACCTGCCTCCCTCCTTCAGGACCACCTGTCCTGGGTTGCTGGATCTGCCTCATAAAAATAGGGCTACCCAGTTACCTTTGGATTTCTGATAAAGAACAAATAGTGCAGGATTGGGGACATAACTTACACTAAAAACTTTTCTGTTGTTTATCTGAAGTTCAGACTGAATGAGGGTCTTGCGTTTTATTTGGCAACCCGTTAGCTGTTGGGGGCTGGGGAGGGTCTCAGGGTGAGGCTGGAACCTGGAGTTGGGCTCGGGGGCTCAACGTGAGGTTCCCCAGGTGCCCTGGAGTGAGTTCAGATCAGCGCTGATTCCAATTTCCTTGGTCACGCTTTCTCTAGTTTATGGTGGAAGGGTCCTTATTTCCTATAGGCCTGGCACGTGTGGGGTCTCAGGGATCCCCAGCTTGAGAAGCCCAGGTTTTCAGGGTCTTCTGTGCTATTGTGGAGAATATGGGGTATTCAGAGGTGTTGGGAAGAGGAAGAGAGGGTAAGTTGCCAGGGCATCTTTTCAGAAACCAGATTAGGATTTGTAGTTAAATTTTCCAGAGCCAGGCTTGAGGCCTGGGAGGCCATTTCTCTGATTATCCCCATCAAAGCTCAGAGATCCTGCCCACGGGACCCCTGGTAAGGGAGGGTTCTCCCTGGTCTGGGTCACATTTTGAGAGGCTGTTCCCTTGGATGGGCACCAGGTGAGAGACACCATGGTCTCTGGGAATAGCGGCCCCTGTGCCACGCTGTCATTGATGGCAGCAGCCCCGGCCTCTGTGCTGTGCCGAGGCCTCTGTGATGCAGGGGGGATGTGGCCAGGCAGGGGCAGGGGCTTGTTACCCATGTTCTCTCCCCCCGAGTCTGGACCGTGTGCTCATATGTAGAATGGAGATGCTACCGCTTGTCTTCGTAGAGCTTCAGGGTGGCACTGTGGTTCATGGGGGTGTTACTCCACAGCGTCGGTATGTGGGTCACCCCAGTGCAGGTCTGGGGTGGAGGCAGGGTGGGAAACCAGAGGTAAGAGGTCCTGGCTTGAGGGCTTGAGGTCCTAGGCAGCTTGCAGATGTCCAACTGGGCTGTGTAGTTGGTTAGGGAGGGCATGCTGTGAGCTGGGGACAGTTTGGAACTTGTCCCTTCTTGGCCCACTGCCAGAGGAGACCCTTCATACTGCTGCTATCCTGGGAGCTAGGGCAGGGCCAGGCCTGTTTGCTGATGGGGTCTAATGGGGTATGAAGGTCCATTTTCCGGAAGAACGACCACAGGGGTTTATGTATCTCTCTTTAATTCAGCCAGCCAGTGAGAAACATACTGTGGCCTCATGTCTGCAGCGTCTCAGGTCCTGGCAGCCAGCCCCAGGCTGGCACATAGGAGGGGCTCACCCCACAAGATATTAGATGTGTTGTGGAGGGGTGAGGGATCTGTAATAAAATGCCCAGGTCCTCAGTATGCCGACGAAGGGGCTTGACAAGTGCATGCATTTCACATAGCCTGGCCCTGCAAGACATCAAACATTTTACAACCCCCGAAAGTTCCCTCAGCCTGTTTGGAGCCAGTCCCCTCTTCTCCCCCACTGCTGGCAAACACCGGTGGATTTGTGTCTCTACAGTTTTGCATCTGCCAGAGTGACATGCAAATGTGCTCACACAGTATGCAGCCTGGGTCCGGCTTCCTATACTGGGCATAACACGTCTCTCTGCATTCGTGTATTGGGAGCTGGTTCCCTTAGAGGGCGGAGCAGTGTTCCACTGTAGGGACGCATCACGGAGTGGCCCCCACTCGCCTGGGGATGGAGATCAAGCACCCCCGCCCGTGCCAGCCACCCCGAAGAGAGTGTCATTGTACCATTTTCACAAAAGGACTGCCTCCCCCCATGGCTGCCACCCCCACCGAGAGCTGACCCTGAGCCAGGAGAGCTTCATACCTCTGTCCACAGAGCTGGAATTTAATCCTCCGTTTCTGGGGACTCACACATGCAATGGGTCCCCGATGAAATGCCCCTGCCTGTGGCCACCCTGGGCCTGCAGTCCCTGCCGTGCAGTTGGGCGCTGGGGCAATCAGTGCCCAGGGCCTGCTCAGCTTGGGTGGCTCAGGCCTGGGAGCTGCTGTGTCCTGGACACTCTTGCTCATCTCTGTGTGAATCCCTTGGGAATCTGGGGGAGCTGACATTGTGTCCCTGGTCTCCACACATGCAGCTTTCTAGACTTGGTTTGAAATCCTGTGTTCTCCTGAAACCAGGGCAGGGCTTCCTCTGGGAGGAGGGAAGGAGGGCAGTAAGGCCAGCATTGCCATCAGGAGCATCATTTAGGGTCACAGGATGGGGCTGCGTGGCCTCGGGACACTGACATCATGTCTCTGAGCTTCGGTCTGCTCATCTGAACGGGACCACAGAGCACCTGTGTGCAGGGCGAGTGTGAGACTCAGCCGGGGTTCCACAGCCAGTGGGCTTCCACAGAGCCTGGGGGCCCCAGGCCTGTTAAGGGGGAGGTGGGGATATGTGGGCCTCCATGCGCCTGTGCCCACTGGGAGCCAGTCAGGGCGACTTTTACCTGAGTCCCCTTTCGGGCCCTCATTACAATGCTGGCTGGCGAGGGCATTTCGAACCCCCCTTTGCCTGTAGTTGGTTCCACAAGAGCAGCAGCCCTTCCGATCGTTTGCGTGGGCAGCACTGAGATTTCAGCTGGTGACGGAAGCTTCTAGTAAGACCCGCTGCAGCCCTGCTGCCCGCCTGGCTGGCTGAGCCTCACTTTGACCATCTGTACAGTGGAGGCAGCATTACCCTATGGGGCTGCCAGGCTGCACTGTGCAGGGGCCCTGCCAAGGGCCTGTCACTCTCCCGGGGCCCATGGGCTCCTCAGGAGAGCTCCCGTGGGGATGATGTGGCCTGTGTGGGTATCTGGAGAGATCTGGGGGCTTTAACTTTGGTGTTTGTGAGGAAGACATTTCCTTTTCCCAGTGAGCTGGGCTCCCCCAGCACCCGCCTCCTCCTCACACAGTGTCCTCAGAGGCAGGGCCCCTCTGTCCCCCCTTGTACTGGCGGCAAGCCTAGAAAGAATGTGGTAGGGAGACCTCATGCAGAAGGGCCTGGGGGCTCCTAGGTGGCTCCCCCGAATGGGCAGGACCCCTGCCTGCCCACCTGTCCAGCGCCAGGGGTGTCAGATACAAACTCGCTGAGTGAATGGAAGCAAGTTGGGGTTCGGGGCCTTTGAAATGGGGCCTGGAAGGTGGAGAGCTTTCTCCGCTCTTGGGTGCCAGCTGTCACAGGGCCACCCCGTCCTACCCTGTTGCTGCCTCTGCTGGTCTGGCTTTGGCCGAGAGGCACCCAGAGGGTGGTGGGTGATGGTGGGGGTGGGCATGAGTCTCCCTGGGCTGGGTGCAGCCCCACTTTGGGGGTTTCTACTCGGTGAAGGGCAGCTGGTGTGCGCGAAGAGCAAACAAGTGTGGAGCCTCAGAACAGTTCATCCCCTGTGCTATTTATACACACACTTTGGGGCATGGGCGTGTGTGAGTGTGCGTGTGCACGAATGTTACGTGTGGCATTCCAGAGGCCGCCCCTGTGACTCAGCCGGAGAACATTGCACTGAGCCGAGTCTGGACCGCCAGCCTGGGAGGAGTGCTGTCCCGTGTGCAGAGCCCCCCGGCCCCAGGAGAGAGCAAAGCCTAGTCCTCTGTGAGGCGAGCATTTGGCACCAGGTCACAGACACCTGACCACAAAGGCTTAAGCAAAGTGGGGTTTATTTATTCCTACAAGAAAAAGCCTGCAGGTTGGCAGCGGGAAGCTGGGGCTCAGCAATGCCCTTAGGGACTTGGCTCTTTCCCTCCCTGGGTAGGTTTGCTTTTAGGTTTATTTTTAAAATTATTTTCTTTAAGGTATATTTTCATATGTTCAAAAAATTGTGCAGTATTCACCACTATCTAGTTTCAGAGCATTTCAAAAAGAAAGTCCCAAAGGAAGTAGTCACATACCCCATTCCCACCCCCTCAATTCCCTGGCAAGCACAGTTTTACTTTCCATCTACAGATTTGCCTATTCTGGACATTTCGTGCAAATGGAATCATATAACGTGGTTTTGTGTCTGGTTTCTTTGACTTAGAGTCATGTGTTTTCGTGGGTCATCTCTGTTGTTGTGTAGGTCAGAATTTTATTCCTTTTTATCGCCAAATAATATTCCATTGTAGGGATATACCACCTTTTGTTTATTTTTTCATAAGTTAGTGGAAATTTAGGTTCTTTCTACTTCTAGGCTGGTGGCAATGCTGCTCTCTACAAGTGTGTGTGTGAACTGTGTGATCAGCTCTCCTGGCTGAATACCTAGGTGTGGGACTGCTGGGTCATAATTGCAATTCCATGTTTAACATTTTGAGGAACTGCCAGACTGCTTTCCAAAGTCGATGCACTGTTTTATATTTCCACCAGCCCTGGGATGAGGATTCTAGTTTTCCCACATCTTTGTCAGCACTTGGTTTCGTCATCTTTTCTGTTATAGCCATCCTTGTAGGCTATAGGTGAAGCATTGTCTCATATGATCTTGATTTAGCTTATTGGATTTTGTCTTCATGCTATGCCTCATGGTCACAGGTGGCTATATCCCCTCCAGCCCTTACACCATGGTCCAAATGAAGAGAAGGAGTTAGGGCACTAACATCTACTATAAACGCCTTGCCTTCATGAACACTCTCCTCAGGGACTTCTCCAGTATCAGACAGGTCAGGCCTATATCATGCAGTATTCCCTAATTGCAGGGAACCAGAAAGCTGACACCTCAGCCTGCCACCCCTCCTGCCACCTTCTTCAGGCATCCTTCTCCCCCCACCCCCATTCCTGAGCCTCCCAGATGGGGTATGCCATGTGTTTTTGAGCCATGAACTCTTAGAGCTGGAAGGGACCTCAGAATGAAGGTCCCTGTGTTGTGGGGTGACTAAGCATCCTGGTTTGCCTGGAACTACAGGGTCTCCCATGACAGGGGGCTTCATTTACTAAACCGAAGAGGGTACCATGCAAACAAGATGGGTTGGTCACCCTGGCTGTGTATCAGCTGCACATTCGATGGGCTGGTCCTTCTGTTCCCTGCATCCCGGCAGGCGTGAGGAGGACAATCATCCGGCCACTCATCAGTATTAAAGGACCAGGCTTAAGGACAAGTCCCTTTCTTGTTTCCAGGATGGAGTGTTGTTAGCAGGGAAGGCGAATTGAACAGACACTCACCCCAGACATCCTGACAAGCATCCTGGGGGGCCGATGCTGGGTCCCGGGATGCATGGGTGGGGGGGACTGTCCAGGACACCTGACTGACCAAGAGAACTCCGTGACTTTAAATATGTCCAGAGTCACAGCTTCCACATTGTTTTTATTTTTAGTTTTTTGTATTTTATTTTCTTTTTTGATATCATTAATGTACAATCACTTGAGCAACATTATGGTTAATCGACTTCCCCCATTATCAAGTCCCCACCACACACCCCATTACAGTCACTGTCCATCAGCATGGTAAGATGCTATAGAAGCACTACTTGTCTTCTTTGTGTTATACTACCTTCCCCGTGACCCACCACCCCTACATAATTTGCACTAATCATAATGCCCCTTTCCCCCCTTATCCCTAACTTCCCATCCATCCTTCCAGTCCTTTTCCCTTTGGTAACTGTTAGTCCATTCTTGGGTTCTGTGAGTCTGCTGCTGTTTTGTTCCTTCAGATTTTTCTTTGTTTTATACTCCACAGAGGAGTGAAACAATTTGATACTTGTCTTTCTCCACCTGGCTTATTTCACTGAGCATAATACCCTCTAGCTCCATTCATGTTGTTGCAAATGGTAGGATTTGTTTTCTTCATATGGCTGAATAATATTCCATTGTGTATATGTACCCTCTTCTTTATCCATTCATCTACTGATGGACACTTAGGTTGCTTCCATTTCTTGGCTATTGTAAATAGTGCTGCGATAAACATAGGGGTACATATGTCTTTTTCAAACTGGGCTGCTGCATTCTTGGGTAAATTCCTATGAGTGGTCAAATGGTATTTCTATTTTGAGGTTTTTGAGGAACCTCCATACTGCTTTCCACAATGGTTGAACTTGTTTACATTCCCACCAGCAGTGTAGGAGGATTCCCCTTTCTCCACAACCTCACCAACATTTGTTGTTCTTTGTCTTTTGGATGGTGGCCGTCCTAACTGTTGTGAGGTGATGTCTCATTGTGATTTTAATTTGCGTTTCTCTGATAATTAGTGATGTGGAGCATCTTTTCATGTGCCTGTTGTCCATCTGAATTTCTTCTTTGGAAAAGTGTCTGTTCAGCTCCTCTGCCATTTTTTAATTGGATTATTTGCTTTTTGGTTGTTGAGGTGTGTGAGCTCTCTGAATATTTTGGATGTTAACCCCATATCAGATATGTCATTTATGAATATATTCTTCCATACTTTAGGATGTCTATTAGTTCTACTGATGGTGTCCTTTGTGTTTAGAAGCTTTTAAATTTGATATACTCCCACTCGTCCATTCTTGCTTTGGTTTCCCTTGCCCATGGAGATATGTTCATGCAGAAGTTGCTTATGTTTATATTCAAGAGAGTTTTGCCTATATTTTCTTGTAAGGGTTTTATGGTTTCATGACATACATTCAGGTCTTTGATACATTTTGAATTTACTTTTCTGTATGGAGTTAGACAGTAATCTGTTTTAATTCTCTTGCACGTAGCTGTCCAATTTTGTAAACACCAGCTGTTGAAGGGGCTGTTGTCATTCCCCATTGTATATCCATGGTTCCTTTATGGTATATTAATTGGCCATATATGCTTGGGTTAATATCTCGGCTCTCTATTTTGTTCCACTCGTCTGTGGGTCTGTTCTTGTGCCTATACCAAATTGTCTTGATTACTGTGGCTTTGTAGTAGAGGTTGAAGTTGGGAAGCGAGATTCCCCTGCTTTATTCTTCCTTCTCAGGTTTGCTTTGGCTCTTACGGGTCTTTTGTGGTTCCATGTGAGTTTTGGAGCTATTTCTTCCAGTTCGTTGAAGAATGCTGTCAGTATTTTGATAGAGATTGCATTGAATCTTTAGATTGCTTTAGGCAGGATGGCCATTTTGACAATATTAATTCTTCCTACCCAAGAGCATGGAATGAATTTCCATTTGTTAGTGTCCTCTTTAATTTCTCTTAGGAGTGTCTTGTAGTTTTCAGGGTATAGGTATTGCCCTTCCTTGGTTAGGTTTATACCTAGGTATTTTATTCTTTTTGATGCAACTGTGAATGGAATTGTTATCCTGATTTCTCTTTCTGCTAGTTCATCTTTAGTGTATAGGAATGTAACAGAATTATGTGTATTAGTTTTGTATCCCACAACTTTGCTGAATTTAGATATTACTTCTAGTAGTTTTGGAGTGGAATCTTTATGGTTTTTTTATGTACAAAATCATGTCATGTCCAAACAGGGACAGTTTAACTTCTTCCTTGCCAATCTGGATGTCTTTTATTTCTCTCTGTTCTTTGATTGCTGTGGGTAGAACCACCAGTACTGTGTCGAATAGAAGTGGAATGATTGGGCATCCTTGTCTTGTTCCCGATCGTAAAGGAAAAGCTTTCAGCTTCTCGCTGCGTATAATGTTCGCTGTGGGTTTCTTATATATGGCCTTTATTATGTTGAGGTACTTGCCCTCTATACCCATTTTGTTGAGAGTTTTTATCATGAATGGATGTTGAATTTTGTTGAATGTTTTTTTGGCATCTTTGGAGATGATCATGTGCTTTTGTCCTTTTTGTTGGTGTGGTAGATGATGTTGATGGATTTTCGAATGTTGTACCATCCTTGCATCCCTGGGGTGAATCCTACTTGATCATGATGGATGATATTTTGATGTATTTTTGAAGTCAATTTGCTAATATTTTGTTCAGTATTTCTGCATCTATGTTCATCAGGGATATTGGTCTGTAATTTTCTTTTTGGGGGGTGTCTTTGCCTGGTTTTGATATTAGAGTGATGGTGGCATCATAGAATGAGTTTGGAAGTATTCCCTCTTCTACTTTTTGGAAAAGTTTACGGAGGATGGGTTTAAGGTATTCACTAAATGTTGGATAAAATTCAGTGGTAAAGCCATCTATCTTGTACAGGAGTTTTGTTCTCAGGTAGTTTTTTGATTACCAAATCAATTTTGTTGCTGGTAACTGGTCTGTTCAGATTTTCTGTTTCTTTCTGGGTCAGCCTTGGAAGATTGTATTTTTCTAGAAAGCTGTCCATTTCTTCTAGGTTATCCAATTTGTTAGCATATGATTTTTCCTAGTGTTCTCTAATAATTCTTTGTATTTCTGTGTTGTCCATAGAGATTTTTCCTTTTTCATTTCTGATTCTGTTTATGTGAGTAGACTCTCTTTTTTGCTTGATTAGTCTGTCTGGGTGGTTATCTATTTTGTTTAACATTTCTCGACGAACCAGCTCCTGCTTTCATTGATTCTTTCTATTATTTTATTCTTCTCAATTTTATTTCTTTCTGCTGTAATATTTATTATGTCCCTCCTTCTACTGACTTTGGGCCTCATTTGTTCTTCTTTTTCCAGTTTCGTTAATTGTGAGTTTAGACTGTTCATATGGGATTGTTCTTCTTTCCTGAGGCTTGTGTTGCAATATACTTTCCTCTTAGCATGGCTTTCACTGCATCCCACAGATTTCGTGCTGTTGAATTATTGTTGTCATTTGTCTCAATATATTGCTTGATCTCTGTTTTTATTTGGTCATTGATCCATTGCTTATTTAGGAGCATCTTGGGAAACTTCCTTGTGTTTGTAGGATTTTTCATTTTCTTTGCATATTTCTAGTTTCATACCTTTGTGGTCTGAGAAAATGATTGGTACAACTTCAACCTTTTTGAATTTACTGAGGCTCCTTTTGTGGCCTAGGATATTTATTCTTGAAAATGTTCCATGTTCACTTGAGAAGAATGTTTATTCTGCTGCTTTTGGGTGTAGAGTTCTGTAGATGTCTGTAAGGTCCATCTGTTCTAATGTGTTGTTCAGTGCTTCGGTCTCCTTCCTTATTTTCTGTCTGGTTGATCTGTCCTTTGGAGTGAGTGGAGTGTTGAAGTCTCCAAGAATGAGTGCATTGCATTCTATTTCCCCTTTTAATTCTATTAGTATTTGTTTCACATATGTAGGTGTTCCTGTGTTCGGTGCATAGATATTTATAATGGTTATATCTTCTTTGTGGATTGACCCCTTTATCATTATGCTATGCCATTCTTTGTCTCTGGTGAATTTCTTCGTTTTGATGTCTTTTTTGTCTGATACAAGTACGGCAACTCCTGCTTTTTTCTCCCTATTAGTTGTATGAAATATCTTTTTCCATCCCTTTACTTTAGGTCTGTGTATGTCTTTGGGTTTAAAGTGAGTCTCTTGTAGGCAGCATGTAGATGGGTCTTGTTTTTTTATTCACTCAGTGACTCTGTGTCTTTTGATTGGTGCATTCAGACCATTTATATTTAGTGTGATTATCGATAGGTATGAATTTATTGCCATTGAAGCTTTAGATTCTTATTTACCAAAGGTTCTAGGGTGACTTTCTTACTCTCTAAGAGTCTAACTTAACTCACTTAATATGTGGTATTGCAAACACAGTCTAAAGTTTCTTTTTATTCTCCTCCTTTTTCTTCCTCCTCCATTCTTTATATATTAGGTATCATATTCTGTACTCTTGTCTATCCCTTGATTGACTCTGGGGATAGTTGATTTAATTTTGCTGTTGCTTAGTAATTAACTGTTCTACTTTCTTTACTGTGGTTTTACTACATCTGATGACAACTATTAAACCTTAGGAACACTTTCATCTATAGCAGTCCCTCCAAAATACACTGTAGAGACTCTTTGTGGGAGGTAAATTCTCTCAGCTTTTGCTTACCTGGAAATTGTTTAATCCAATCTTCAAATTTAAATGATAACCTTCCATGATAAAGTATTCTTGGTTCAAGGCCCTTCTGCTTCATTGCATTAAATACATCATGCCACTCCCTTCTGGCCTGTAAGGTTTCTGCTGAGAAGTCTGGTGATAGCCTGATGGGCTTTCCTTTGTATTTGATCTTATTTCTCTCTCTGGCTGCTTTTAATAGTCTGTCCTTATCCTTAATCTTTGCCATTTTAATTACTATATGTCTTGGTGTTGTCTTCCTTGGGTCCCTTGTGTTGGGAGATCTGTGCCTCTCCATGGCCTGAGAGACTAGCTCCTCCCCCATATTGGGGAAGTTTTCTGCAATTACCTCCTCAAAGACACTTTCTATCCCTTTTTCTCTCTCTTCTTCCTCTTCTTGTACCACTCTAATGCAAATATTTTTCCATTTGGATTGGTCACACAGTTCTCTCAATATTCTTTCATTCCCAGAGATTCTTTTTTCTCTCGGTGCCTCAGCTTCTTTGTATTCCTCTTCTCTAAATTCTATTTCATTTATTGTCTCCTCCACCGGAGCTAATCTTCTTTTAAAACTTTCCATTGTACGTTTCATTTCTGATACTGTGTTCTGTAGTGATTGGATATCCGACCAGAATTTCTCCCTGAGTTCTTGAATATTTTTCTGTACCTCCAAGTGCATGTTAATGATTTTTATTTTGAAATCCCTTTCAGGCAGCTTCCTGAGGTTTATTTCATTTGAATCTTTCTCAGAGGTGTATTCATATTCATAATTTTATTTTGAGCCAGTATCCTTTGGCATATCATATTTGTATATGAGGCCCTCTAGTGCTACTCCCTGGAGCTGCTCATTCCCCAGAGCAGTGTCAGGGAACCCAGGGGAGTGGTATGGGTGCCTGGGGGGAGGAAAGAGCTGTTTCCTGCTCCCAGGCTGCTGTGCCTTTGTCCACTGCCAGAACCAGTGGGCCCAGCACACAGGTATAAGCTTCTGTGTTTTGCATTTGTAGTTGCTGTAGACAGGGCTTCCCTCTGGCTGGCCTAATGCCAGGGTAGGATTTGCTGGTTTGCAAGCCAGGTGGGGCTGACTGATATAAAGGTGCAGTAGGCTGCCTATCACGGAAGGTGTCCTTGGAGCTGTGTAAGCAGCCAAGGAGCTGGAGTTCCAGAACATCAGGAAAGTTCCCAACCTGCTGGGCAGAGTACACCTGGACAATTTTGTCTACCTGTCCTTACTCCTGAGCAGCAAGCTCTGTGCAATCCTTGCCCCTTTAGCAGCCCTCTTGCTGTTAGGAAGTCTCTCAGACTGCCCGCCTTTCTTTTGTCCCAGAGCAGCCAGATATGGATCCCTGCTTTCCACAAGAGCTGGAATCTCAGTCTCTCCAGGATTTCTGCCTGTCTTAGCTTTCCACCCCCCTATTCACGAGAGTACCATGCAAGCACCATGAAATGTAGGTTTGTGCTGCCCGAGCAGATCCCAGGAGTTCAGTATTCAGCAGTCCTAGGCCTCCACACACTCCATGCTCTGTTTATCTTCCTACTCCCAGAGAGCAGGGGTGGGGGGAAGGGCTTGGGTCCTGCCGGGTCATGACTTTGGTATGTTACCCTGTTCCTTGAGGTTTATTCTTTTGTCCAGGTGTATGCAGTTTGGTGCAGTCCTCTTTTCTGTTGCTTTTTCAGAATCAGTTGTATTAGATATATTTTCATATTATATGCAGTTTTAGGAGGAAGACTCTGTCTCACCTCTCATGCCACCATCTTTTCAGCTGGTTGTCCAGATGTTTCTTGATTCTGTCCAGCCTCACCAGTGGAACGCTTGAAGTAAAGAAAGCTATTAATCAGGCTTCTGCTCTGCCACATCCTACCTCCCCTCCTGCGAAATGCCTGAGGCTCTGCTTCCTCCAGGAGAGGGCAATTGCCTCCAGGGCTGCCCCTCCCTCCATGCATGCTGAAGCCAGATATCTGCTGCAGTCAGTTTGCTTTACGGAACAGGTCAGAGGCTCTTCGCAGCAGGAGCTGAAGTCTACATCCAGGTAAGGGGTCCGGGTGGGGGCAAGGGAAGTAGGCTACTTCTTGCCTATGTGTTTATCTTTATGCTTTACCCCTGCGTTTTATGGGGGGCTCCTGGGTTCCTGGATCCTGTACCAATGGAAAAGGACCTCATCAGGGTGGCTACTACAAGAAACTACTTCTCTCGGGTCCCTAACCTGTGGAGGGCCAGGCCATCAGACCACAGGGTACTTCAACACGTCTTCCCAGGCTGAGTTCCTTGGGAGGCAGGAGGCCCAGGAAGGTATTTTTACCTGTCTTTTCCATGGTTTTCGAAAAGTTCTGCCAGAAACAGCTCCTCTCTGAGCTCTGCTGCGTATCTGCAAACCTCGGCTGTGCCTGATTGCCAGCCAGGTCACATCTTTCCTGTGCTTATGAGCCTGTTTTTTCCCTCTTAGGCAGGAAAATAGATATGAGTCTGATGGAAAGAAAATAAGGCCAGGAAAAGGCCCACAAAAAAAGACCCAGATTTAATCAGTTAAAGCTCAAAAAACCAGAGCAACTTGGCCTGGAATGTTTGAATATTCCCCAGAGAAAGGAGGGCACCACAGCCTAGCCCATGGCTTTATTGTGTTAATCATGCAGGGCCAGCTTAATTTTTTAACGTTACCTATGTGCTGTTTTTTCTCTCCTGTGGCCATAATCAAGTAGTTTGCAATGTGGGCAACTAATAATATCAAGCAAGCCCAGCATAAACAACATAGTGATGGGCAGGAAGGATTCCATTTTAAAAATAAGATTGCGTTTTAATACCCAGGAAGATAACAAGTAAGATTCTTCACTTACTTTTTAACAAACAGACAATAACTCAGCCCATGTTGAGAGCCAGGCAGGCAGTCCTGTTTGATCTGCTTCCAGACCAAGAAACACCTGGCTCCCAGGGAGAAACCAGAGCAGGAAGTTCCTTCTCTTAAGTTAGTTCTAAGTATTCAAAGACCCCCTAAGTAGTCTGCACCACCAGCCCTTGGTCACATTCCTGAAAAATACTTAAAAGGGGAACTCCCAACCTTTCAGGGTGCTCCTCTCCCTGAGGTCACCCATACTTTCTAAGTGTGTAACCTTTTCACTTTAAACTCTCTCTTTTCAACCTTTCAGGGTGCTGCCCTCACTCTGAGGTCACCTGCACTTTTTCTCTAAGTAACTTTAAATAAAACTTTTCCTCTGCATCAGTACTGTGTCTTTCTAACTTTCAGTTCTTGTTGCGGTGGGGACAAGGACCAAGGAAAATACACAACGCTCCCCCAACCACCCACCCCATCTTCAAGGAATATGCAGGTCACCCTGACAACAGAGACATGCAGCTTACCAAAGGTTCCAACTACCACAGAGCCCAGAGCAGGTGCTGAGGGTGCCTCAAATGAGAGGCTACTGCCCAATGCACCCACCCCAGGGGCAGGGGTGTTCTGAGAAAAGGTGGGTGTGTATATACCTGGAATGAAGAGATCACAAAGAACTGTGATAACTAGGCCCACAAGCAGTTGTCAAACCAGGTGGTCATGAACTGGGGGGAGTTCTGCTTGCAAGTGCATCCCCACAGGATCCCTTACCCTCACCAGTGTCCGGCTCACACCTCGGTAAGGAAGTGAACGGGGTGACTGGGTCCTCACCCTGGGGTTCCAGGGGTGCCTTCCCCTCCCCACCAGCTGCAGCAGAGCACCAGCCCCAGAGCTGCTTTTTGGCCTCCTGAGGACTAGAAATTTTCACTCCCTTGGCCCCCAAAGCACAGCTGAGGGGGACACAGTGTGGACCTCCCTTCTCTCTGGACTAATGTTATGTGCCCTCCCCATTTGCCGGCCCCCTCGCCTCTACTTCTCCAAAACCTCACCCCACAGTCAGCCCCCATCCTCCCACAGGCCCACTCAAACTCGGTCTCCTGCCCATGCATTCCCTCATGGAGCCAAGGGCACAGCGCTGGGCTGCCCTCCCCAGCTGCTCTCCAGGAAGACCTACTCACAGGCATTTCTATCTGTCTTGGCCTGAAGAGGGGTGGGTGACCCCCTAGGTGCTGGCCTCACACACCATCTTCTCCCCTTTCTGACCTCCAGGGGTACCACCTTATCACAACCAGGAGCTGCTCTGGCAACAGACATCATCTGCGATCCCAGGGCCGGCCCTGCTCCGCATGCCCCCCTTGCCCCCTCCAGACCCTCTGCCTCATTGGGGCCTGTGGTCAGTACCCTGCCCCTCCTGCTCCCTGTGCCATGGAACCAGGCTGGGGTTACTCTCTATCCACTTATATTAGGTCCACAACTCAGGACGGAATGCTGCTGGGAAGACACACAAAACTCCACTGATTAGCCTTGCTTCAAATTCTGACCCACAATTTCCCAGGCTTCAGAAATGGCTGGCATGGCTCTCACACGTCGTTTTCTCCCCCTCTCCAAAATGACCCCTGAAAGAGGACCTCCTTAGTGCACATCTCCCCCGAACTCACCCAAAGAGCTCTTATATTCAGTGAAGAAAATGGAAGCTATCAGTGTCAGAACCCCTTATCATCCATCTTCCACATGGCAAATAAAATCAATTCCTTCTGCTTGAGATTCTATAGTGACTTCCCTTAGTACTTTAACAAAAACATTTGAAAGACCATGAATGAACCTCCCTTCGGCCTGTCTCTTAATGTCATTTTATACCACTTTCCTTTTTAAACCTCTAGCCACACGCTGCTCTTCTCTGCTCAGGAACACATCAGGCTTGTCTCTGCCTTCGGGCCTTTGCTCCTGTGCCTGCAACGCCCTCACCCCCAGCCACCGTCCCTACTCCAAACTCTGGGACTGTGGCAATGGCCTTGGTGTGCTATTGTCTCAGAAAGGCTGCTGCTGACTGCCTAAGTAGCTCCTGTGGTCATGAGTGACACCTGCTCCCTGACACTGCTTACAGATAACACCTGTGATCACGCCTGTCTCTTCACCACAATGTACATCCCTGAGAGCAGAGACCGTGTGAGCACTTAAAACAGTGCCTGGCCCTGCAGACCGAGCCCATCCCAAATCTGACCTGCAAACATGCATGGGTTCTGAGGCATGCTGGCCACGTGGAAGACAAAGGTTGCGGGTTTCAACCCATGAAATCCTGACCGTGCAGCACTGCCAAAGGCTGGCTGGGGTGGGATCGGTGGTGGAGCTGCATGTCGGGCCAGGGCTGCTGAACATCAACCGGGAAAGGGGCTGCTGAAGCTGGGAGCCAGTGAAGGTTGGCTCCGACGATGGGCGCAGAGATTGTGAGGGTGCCACCGAAGCCACAGAAACTGGTATTGCTGCTGCCAGCAGCTGTCTGGCCGGCACTGGGCTGGGAATGGCCGAAGGGGATTGCCGGGCGTGGGCGACTCCCTGGCTGAGAAGAGCCTCAAAGGCCCCATCGTCGAGGTATCCTCACATGCCAACAAGCCGCAGACGCCACCCCTCCAGCAGATTCTGGAAAGAAGAACAGAAAAAGTGAATTCTGATTCCTCAAATGTGATGGTGTTCGGTGCTCTAGAAGCCTTGCTGTGCCAGGGATTCAGGAGTCAGCCAATGGGACTAATCCCTCCCCAGGGGCTTAAAGTATGCATTCCCCCAAATCAACGGAGGGCTCCTTATTTCTACCCTTCATGGATCATAGGACAGACAGCAGGGGATGAAACTTGGCCCAGCAGAGGGTTAGATGTGTGGCAACTAAGGAAAAGCCATTCCTCTGAACCCAAACCCGGCTCAGAGCAGCTAAGGGACGGGGCTGCAGACCACCAGCTATCTGGCGAGCAGAATGACGCAGCCTGCTCCAGCTTCAACGGCGGCCGCCCGTTCGCCACCATCTGCTCCTGAGGGCAGGGTTCTGACACCGCCGGGCTCCCCCAGCTCCGGGGTGCTCAGCCACAGCAGGTTCAGCCTTTTTAGCGACTGACTGGCATGCAGCTTTCCCTGTAGCCTAAGCCAAGGCTGATGGCACTGTGGGCTCCACAGAAAGCCCTCCCCTCACCTGGGATAGATGGGGCGCCCAGGGAGTGTGTCCTCTTCTCCAAGCTCCCCAGCATCCGGGTCATCCTTGGGGCTGGGAGGGAGTCTGAGGAAGCCGCAGGGCCAGCAGAGGCTGGGTGTGAACAGAATGTGCCTTGGCATGTGGTGCGTCAGGGACCCAGGTCGAGGCGGTTTCTAAGGGAGAAAGGAAGAAAGGAATGTCCTCCCTTGTAGGAGAATCCTTTCCAGGGGCATCACTGAGCATGAGGGGGGGGCCCAGGGACTCAGGGGAGCTCCTGTAGAAATGCTTCCTCTCAATCTCAATGCTCACTGTTCTCGGATTCCACTGAGGACCTAAGAGGTGGATATATCAGAGCAGAAAGACCAAAATAAAACCAAGGGAAACTGTCTCTGGATTGTGAAATTACCCTATATTCCTTACCAGTCTTTTCCTCCAAGACTTTGCAGAGCCATTGTATGGAGGCTTTTTTCACCCGGCCTAGGTTTCAGCTGTGATGGAATAACCAGGCATGGGAGGGGGAGGCTACCAGGAGGAAAAGGAGAAGCCAAGTCAGTCAGAAGGAAATGAAAGAACCCTGTGCTCACCGTACCATTCCTAAGCCTCAGGGGAACCCGGCTGGGGTGGGCAGGGGCAGGTGGGCACACCATACCAAGGTCAGTGGGACCCCTCACCTAGGGTTCACCAGCAGTTGGAACTTCCTTCTGCATGGCCGGGAGCTGCTGGGTGGAGCTGCAGCACCCTGCTTCCTACATGGGGCTGTATGTGCAAATGAAGTGATCAGACTTAACTTTCTTCCTCCTCTCTTCCAGAAATGGAGAAGTTTGTCTTTCCAGCCTAGTTTTTACTACTGAACTTTCACTAGGTGTCTCTGAAATTCTATTTTCCATGGTTTGGGCTCTTGGATGGTGTGGGCAAGTTTATTTCTAAGAGTCAAGATGACATGAAGTGGTAATTGCTCCGAATGCGTGCACACGGTTGCTTACTGGACAGAAATTGCCAGGACTGCTCAAACACCCCCACCTGAGCTTCCCTTACCCTGAACCTCCCAGGGGGCCTGGGTCATGCTCTGAGTCTGGGCCACCTTTCTCCCTCACCAGACCATAGAGCCAGAAGGACAGGAATGTCTGTCTCTGTAACTACCATGCCCCCCACAAATCAAGGCACAGGATGTGTTTCCAGTGGGTTGTAGTCCACACACCCTCCATACACTCTATCGCCAACACATGCCATGCGTTCATCAACTTACCCTGCTCTCCCTGGGGCTCCTTGAGGGCCGGCACAGGAGCAGAAGGGCCAGAATGACACACATGCCCTTCTCTGTAGGAAGAGGAGGCACAATTAATTTAGAAAAGTGCTGGATAAGTTCTTAAACCCTTCTCACTACCAAGTCGCCAAAGTCTAGAACAACCAGGACTAAGCTGTAAGTGTGTCAAGAGAATGAAAAAAAGCATCAAAGAAAATTCCTAAAGAAATGAAAGTAGGAAGTTCAGAGAAGCCACAGTGACACCTTTGTCTTAGAACAAGCAGAAAACATTCTCCAGAACTTACATACAAAATGCCAAATTTCCGAGAGTTCTAGTCAAACCTGTCTCTAAGAAAGTGGCCTCCTAGTCGTTCACCTAGAGGGTCAGCGGGGGTCTAGAATGTGAGGCCTGCTGCCCACTCCCATCAGTCACTCATCACTTTGTCCTGTGCAGCCCTTCCCCTTACACCCCGGCACCTCATGCTGCAGCCAGACGGGGAGCAGAGGCCAGTGTGGTCATTATGAGGCAACTGCACGAGGTGAGAGCAGAACAGGGTGTCACAGTCTCTGCCCTTTAGATGTGAGCTGCTTTGATTCTCCAAATGAGAGTCTCAGATAGTGTAAGAGCCAAGGAAGTTCCCCTCCTTTCCTACCCTCTCATTAATCCACATGGCAAATCACCGATTATCTTATTTTCCCTGCTGGCCTCTCTGCTCCCTGCGAGCAGGACGAGAGGAGGCTGGAGGAGGGTGAGGACCTGGGACCTCTTCTATTCCAGAGATAAAAGCCAAACAAAACTTATGTGACTGACCCTATGTAACAACTAAGGATCTGACCTTCCACATAATTCTTTGGCTTTAATCCATCACTGTATATAAAGTCTCCTTTCCAAGTGAATAAAAAACATTTCTTTGTGAGTAGGGGCTTCTGGAAAGTGAGTCAATTGCCAGTATTAACTATGGGGAATGAAAGCGGAAAAAGTAATGGAATGCTATTAAATGGCCGAGGAGTGAGTGTGCTTTCCGCACATCCTGAAGAGTGAGATGTCATGTGCAGTGACAGCTGAGAGCAAGCTGATGCATACAAGGTCACCCTGAAGTAGTCGGTGGAAGTGATAAAGGGAAACTCAGAAACTCTTCCAGGGACAATAAGCCAGGAAGCTAGTTTAGTCTTGCTTTCATTAAATTTTCAGTTTTATTTCATTAAATTAAAAAATATGCTATGGTGACACTTGTGACTTTTGCAGCATCTGTGGTATTCACTGTCACCTGGTGATTATCCATACAGCCATCCATCCGTGACTAGCCAGGGCTGAGGATAATTCAGTTCAGCAATTAGGGGAAAAGTGTTTTCTCTCTACGTCATAGACTGTGCATACACATACAACACAGACGGGATAAAAGATTTACATTTAGAAGTGTAAGAAACAAAAGAACTATAAACAAACAGACCAGCTGTTAGATAAGGTTGGGTAGGGAGAGACTGTACCAGAGAGAGAAGACAGAAAACTGACAGACTGTTATTAAGAACCTTTCTCTATAAAAATATTGTCACATGGGAAAGAAACTTTACTGTACACCCTTTGTGCCATTTGAATTTTCCACCATACTAATGTTTCCATAAACAATACATAAAATAGGAAACCAAAACACCCAAAACAAAAACAAAACCATAGTCAACATTAAAAGATAAGTCTTTTCAATTAAACTGATGAGTTCAAATCTGCAACATGTAAAAATGGAGTCACGCAATTCCATATGAATATAATGAACATGACAAATGGAAAGTGGGCAAGGAGTATGAAACAAGGCAACTCATAAAAACAGTCTATGTCTCTGGCAGGTAGTTGTTAAGTCTGAAGCTCTGAGTGTGAATTAAGTCCCTTGAAATTTAAATGACCGTACTTATTTAAAATAATAGTAACAAGTGGACTCTTGAATGTTTACTATGGACAAGGTAAACTCTTGAATACTCTATATGTACTACCTCACAACTACCTTAAAAAGTAGGTCAAAATCTTTATTTCCATAAGTGTACAATCTTACCTTCAGAATTTTTGTTGAATATACATATTACATACCTTTAATGCTCAATAAAAAAGAATCTAAGAGACGTGAACCAAATGCAATGAGTTTATTTTTGGTCCCTGATTGAAAGTAACTATAATAATACTGGGTAATAAGGGCAAATTGGAGTGATAATAATTAACATTAAGTCATTATTATTCAGAGGAATAGAGATATTGTGGTTATTAATGTTCAAAAAGTTTAAAAAATACACTGAAGTACCTACAGGGGAAACAACATGTTTGTACTTTCAACACAGGAGAAAAACCAATTTGGGGTGGGGCTGTTGATGGGACAGGACTAACAAAACACTGTTAACTGCTGGAGCTACATGGAGGTTCACGATGATATGTTTCCTTCCTGTTGTGTATGTATGGCATTTGACGCAAACCCGTAAGAAGGGGCCATGACTGCATATCTCATGGGTCTGCTGTGATCACTGATTGAGGAAATGCATGTAAAGTGCTCACCAGAGGGCCTGGTGCGGACTAGACTTTGTACTATGATCCTTGGCACGGCCATAGCTGCCGGGCTGGGGCCTTCATCTCCTATATTTGTCATTTATCATTAATGTGTCATTTATATAACTCTAAGAGCCTTCTTTATGGATGAAAACTTATGGCAAATTCTTTCTCCTTTCAAAAACCTCCTCCACACATGTGTTATTTTTTTCAAGCTCCTATATAGTGGGTGCCCACTTACTGACAAGCACTGTAATGGGTGCTTTTCAAATGTTACCTTCAATCTTTACAACAATCCTTTAGAGATGAGAAAAAGAGAGTTTACGTCATTTGCCTGCCCAAGAATCTATAGCTACTAAGTGTCAAAGCCAAGATTTGAACCCAAGTCATTCTGGTAACAAAACTTGATCTGTTCTCCAGTCTACACTACATCCTTTCTAAAAAGAATTATAACCACTTATTTTAAAAGCTTTAATTAAATTTCCAGTGCCTATAGGATGAATTTATGACCCAATGCAATCCAGACTCAATCTAACTTCTTAATCAAATTAGCACCATGTTTTGAATTAGTCATCCTTTGTGCAATTATCTATAATAGTGGCTCTGTCTTGTATCAGGTTTCCACATAAGCATTCTGGGCTTTCTAGTTGGTTCCACTGGTCTGTAGTGATCATTCAAGGGTTGGTGACTGCTGTTAGCTTAGAGGTGATCTCAGCATCTGACAGAAGGTGGCTAGTAAACACTGCATAATCAAGTAATAAATGCAAAGAACCCACTTATCCCACACCACTAGGTGCATGTACATGAGAGATCCCTCCAGTGGAGTTGTATGAACTGCTAATGGCATTGCGGATGGACATATGGATGCCACAAGTGCAGGTGTTGGATCTCTTACCCAAGTGGCCATGTGAGCTCTGGACATCGAGGCCACTCTTTGGAGGCTCAGGCCTAAAAGGGAAATAAAAGGGAAAAACACAGATGTGCTACTGAAAGGCAACAGCATTGTTTTAAGGCTTCATCCCATGGTCAGAAAATCTTTCTAATGTAATGAAAAAGGATAAGGTTCTTAATTTTACTGTTAATTCATCTAAATATATCTCACAATGTCAGAAAGGGAAGCTAAGTATTTTAAAAATTAAATGTATGATTCTACTTGTATGTACTCTAGGAAACGCACACAAATCTATAGTGACAGACTGGGGATCAATGCATGCCTGGCACCAGGGGCAGGATGAGAGGCAGGTTTGAAGGCTTTACCAAGGGGCAGGGGGAAACTTCTGGCAGTCAGGGTGATGTTCATGACCTTGACTGTGGTGATGGTTTCATGGGTGTGAAATTTAGAGAAAATAGTTACTGTATCAAGTTACTCAAAATGTTCCTCTCTGATTTCAAAGACAAAAATTTATAGGACAATAATTCTGATAAGGATACATGTCAAAATTTATCAAATTGTACACTTCAAAGTCAATTATACCTCAATAAATCTGTTAAAAAAAATAACAAGGAGGAACCAACCACTTTTTTGTAAGATTCAAACTGAAACAGAAATTCCCTAAACATTTTTCCTGTGAAATAGTCATCCAGCCTTTGTGACAGCACAGACAGCTCACTATCTCCTGGCTGATGAATGTCAACCACAGACCAGTTTATTCCTACACTGGATGAAAACATACTTCCTCTTTCACTTACTTCACCTATGGATCCTACCTGGAGACTAACCAAGCCAATTGTTTTTTCCTGTGAGACTGCTTCAGATTTTTGCAGAGCATTATCCTTCCCTCCATCATTTCCTTGTGCCCCTGAGGTTTTTCTCCCCTGACCTAGTACTTATGTACCTTTACAACCCCTGACCCACTACACCCCAACCACCGTGACATTTGAGTTGCTTCACTGGCAGTGAATTTCGGTTTGGGTCTACATCCCCTGGCATGGGAGCATGGCCAACCAGCAGCCCTCCATGGACAGCAGGACTCAGGCCTTCAGGACAAACACTCACCTGCCTCCCCCTAGTCTGTGTTCCTCTATCAGCACAGAGTAGGAGCATGTTAAGCTTTTAGAGCAGCCATGTCATTATACTGACTGAAATTAAAAATGTATGTTACCCCAAACCTTTTCACACACATTTCCAGCCTCTTTCCAGCCCCGCCAATTCTTCCTCAAATATAATTAAGCTCAAATGCAGAAATCTAACATTTTTCTAACATTTTGTACTGTTACATTTTATCCATTGCACAAACCTTGTGATCTCTTTGTTACATACTTCGTTATTCAATGTATTCAATTTATAAAATAAATAAATTTAAAACAATAAAACAAAAAAACAAAGTCAAGTCCTCGGTCTGGGGTGGGTCAATGTATCTTACCAGCAGGAAAGATTCCAGGTGGATCGGAGGAAAGGAGTGGGAATAGAGGGGTGAATGGGATCGCGATGTCCGAGGGAGCCAGCAAGGTGGGGCTTACAGGGTGGGTGGGGCTTGCGAGGAGGCCTGGGCAGGCGGTGAGGCTGCCACTCCACAGGTCCCTGGCCTCTGGAGCGGGGTCGGGCTGCGGGTGGTGAAATCAGCTGAGCAAACTTCCCATCAGGAGCGATCAGTGGGGCCTGTCAGTTGAGCGGTGGTTGCAGCTCTACAGGAACTAGCGTGCCTTGGCCAGAAGCTTCGGGCATTGTGCGCTGGCAGCACGTGAGGGCAAGTTGCCAGGAGATGGCAAGCGAATGCAATGTTGGGGCTCGCGTCTTGGTCTCCGCCCCTCACGGGGAGTCCGCACGTGGAACAAAAATTACACCCAACCCTATGCTGCCTTCAGCAACTTGACCAGGTTTTTATTTCTTTTTTAATTTTTATTTTAATGGGTTTGTCCCACTTTATTGCTCCCTTTGACTGATTTTGGCTTCAAAGGTTATTTGCCCTGGGCTGGGACCATATTTTCCCCCAGAGTTACACTGGTAAAATAACTGACATACTAATTTTTTTTTTTTTGGCGTGGCGTGTTATTAAGGTATTATTGATATACACTCTTAGGAAGGTTTCATGTGAGAAAACAATGTGGTTACTACATTTACCCATATTATCAAGTCCCCACCCCATATCCCAGTGCAGTCACTGACCATCAGTGTAGTAAGATGACACAGATTCACTGTTTGTCTTCTCTGTGCTACACTGTTTTCCCCGTGACCCCCCACAATATGTGTGCTAAATATAATACACCTCAATCCCCTTCTCCAACCCTCCCCAGATGCCTCCCCTTTGGAAACCACTAGTTCATTCTTCGAGTCTCTGCGTCTGCTGCTATTTTGTTCCTTCAGTGTTGCTTCATTTTTATACTCCACAAAGGAGGTAAATCATTTGGAACCTGTCTTTCTCCCCCTGTCTTATTTCACTGAGTATTATACTCTCCAGCTCCATCCACATTGTTATAAATGGTAGGATTTGTTTCTTTCTCATGGCTGAATAGTATTCCACTGTGTATATGTACCACCTCTTCTTTATCCATTCATCTACTGATAGACACTTAGGTTGCTTCCATTTCTTGGCTATTGTAAATAGTGCTGCAATAAACATAGGGGTGCATATGTCTTTTTGAATCTGACAAGTTTATTCTCAGGGTAAATTCCAAGGACTTGGATTCCCAGGTCAAATGGTATTTCTATTTTTCGTTTATTGAGGAACCTCCATATTGCTTACATTCCCACCAGCAGTGTAGGTGGGTTCCCCTTCCTCCACATCCTTGCCAGCATTTGCTGTTCTTTGTGTTTTTGATGCTGGCCATCCTAACTGGTATGAGGTGATATCTGATTGTGGTTTTAATTTGCATTTCCCTGATGATTAGCTATGTGGAGAATCTTTTCATGTGTCTGCTGGCCTTCTGAATTTCTTCTTTAGAGGAGTGTCTGTTCACATCCTCTGCCCATTTTTTAATCGGTTTATTTGCTTTTTGGGTGTTGAGGTGGGTGAGTTCTTTACATATTTTGGATGTTAACCGCGTGTTGGGTATGTCATTTACAAATTCATAGACAGTAATTTTTTCTATTTTGTTTTATGAATTCTTAATTGACTACTGGACCAAAACTGTATTTTGATCCACCTCCCTAAAGCTACTAAAACTAGCGTAAAATGCATTTTAGACCCAAATGTACAACCTCAAACCAAAAAGCTTCTGGGAAAACACAGGACAAAATTTTCTGAACATTTACTTAGGAAAAGTGATTTTTAGATATAGATTCAAGAAAGAAAATAAAGATAAATTCGATTTCATCAAATCAAGAACTTTGAGAGACATTGCAAAGAGAATGAAAATATTTATTTTGTGAATGTTTATTTTATAAATGAACAAAAGATCTACGTTTAAATATCAACAGGGTTTCTCTAACCAACAATCCCAATGAATGGGTTTTCATGCTATTGGAGATCATGAGCTAATATTATAAAAATGTCAACCCTCCCTAAATTCATCCATAAATACAGTGCAATTTCATTTAAAAAATTCAGTTGAGAAAATATTTACAAATAACATGTGTAATAAAGGGGTGTATCCAGAAATACATTAAGAACTCTGAAAGTTCAATAATAAGAAGAAAAAAGAGAATGCCAATTTTTAAAAATGGGTAAAAGATTTAGACACTTCACTAAAAGACATATACGAGGGCATTTAAGGACCCAAGAGCAGCTCGGCATAGTCACTCATTAGGGAAATGCAAATTAAAACCAGGATAGGATACTAGTACATACCTGTAACAGTGGCTGTAAGGAAACACCCTGACCATACTACGTGTTGACAAGCACATGAAGATACTTAAACTCTCAGACTTTGTTTGTGGGAATGTAAAATAGCCAGTTTGGCAGTTCCTTAAAACGTTAAATAGACATCTGCCATGCCACTCAGGTGTTCATCTCCTAGGTATTTTTATCTAATGGAAATGAACAGAAACCTACCCAAACATCCAGTAACAAATGAATGCATCAACATAATTGTTCATACAATACTACTTGGCAGTAAAATGGATTATACTATTGATGCACTCAACAACATTGATGAATCTCAATTATGTCATCTCGAACAAGTTATTCACAAAGGGGTATGATTCTATTGATGTAGAATTCTCAAATTCTAGAAAGTGCAAACCCATCTGTAATGGCAGAAAGCAGATCAGTTCTTGCCTGGGAATTGGTGGAGGGCAGAGAGAAGTGGGAGGTGGGGATTATAAAGGAGCATGAGGGAACATTTTGGGATATGATTTGCTCATTATCTGGATTGCGGTGATGGTTTGCTGGTATATACATAGACCAAAACTTAGCAAATGCACACTTTATACCCGTTCAATTTACTGTATGTCACTTACACTCCAATAAAACTGCGCCTCTGTTGTCTCAAAGCAATGGCCACCTCCGTTCTCACCTTCCCTGAGAATCAAATGAATGGAAACTCTTAGAAGAGCTCCTGGCCTCTTAGTGGTGAAGTCTCAAAAAGCATTGTTTCTTGCTGTTACAAACATGATAGCCTGAGAGTTTTAAGAAAAGAATTTAGTTCTTACTGAGCAGGAAATACTACTCCCTATATGTAGAGAGATGCTATAGGAATCAAATGCCATGGAATTAAGAGTAAAAGCTGTTCCTTAATTTTCCTGAAATCCATTCTTTTTCTTTCCAAAAAGGTAAATATTTATTTTTTAAAATGCAAAGTCAGAAATCCTATTGATAGCCAAACCAATTATAATTTCATGTATTAAATATTGCTTGTGTAATGCCTTCCTAAAGTTTCCCTGTCATTCCCATTTTGCACCGGTTTAAATCCTTTGGCAAATCCTGGGAGGTTTTCTCAGGAATACAGGTGCGTGAGAGAGAAAGAATTAAGAGATCTCTTTGGGGCAAAGATTGGTGTTCAACATTAATTCTGAGAGCTTATATTTCCTAAGGTGCGCGGGCTCACATATGGGTGCGCTAGCCCGGTTTCTGCAACTGCAGAGAAGCGCCCGCAGCACGAATTTTCACAAAAGGACCTCGGTGCGGCTGCCTTCTTGTCTCTTCTCCTGGTCCGTGAGACCCAGCCCGTGGTTGAGCCTTGGGGCCGGTGGGCGGCTCAGTGCCTTAGAGAGGTGAGCCGGGGCCTCGGGGACTCTCGACGTGCCTCCCGTCCGTCCCGACGGCCTGTCCCATCTCCTTGGCGCCTGGGATGGGGCCAGCGACCTCTCCTTCCTTGTGTTGGTGGAGCGCAGAGATGGGAGATATGCGCAGGTCCCCCTTCTACCACCGAGGTCAGGGTCCCTCCCGCCTCCCTCGCAGACCTGGAGGAGCCCCCTCCCGCCGTGACCCGGGAAAGGAGGAGATGCTGACCTAGGGTGACAGAGGGTCCTGACGTTTGCGGGTGTCGGATCCAACCCCGATGCGCCAGTGTTCCCAGTATGCCATGCGCATGCCTTTCCTTGCCAAACGAGGTCCGAGGGCTTCCCCTAAACTCCGTCGTGTGTCCTGGGATGTGGATACCTTCCATTCGGTTCTGAATCTCTGCCCTTTCTAGACTCCTCAAGGTTCCCCTGAGAAGTGGGGTCAGTGACCCTCACAGAGACAGAACCCTTGGGACCAGACCCCACTTATTCGGTAAATGTTTAGAAGGGAGGGGATGAGGATGGTGGGGTCACTCATGGGCGGGAAGCTCTGTGAGGAGTCCAGGAGGATTTCCTCCTGGGAGGAGCGCATTTATCTGTCCTTAAGAGTGAAGGAAGGAAAGTGACCCTGATGTCACTGTCCTCACAGTCTCTGCGCTCCTGTTTTAGATGAGGGAGGAGGCTGCAGTGACATGATAGGCTCGTTTCCTTGCCTGACTCAGAGGGTCTCTCCATTCTCAGTGTTGTCCCTCCTCGTGGTCAAAGAGAAGGTGACCCTTTGCATGGAGGCCCCTTAGGTGTCCTGGCAGCATGGGAGGAGAAATACTTTGTAAATGGTGCCGATCTGCTTATTCTAAAGAGCTGAGGCTGAGGTAAGCGGCAACAGCCATCTTAATGCCGGCACTTAGCGGTTATGGCCCCTGCAGGTGAGTGAAGCACGAGAAGCCTCCGCTTTCTCACATACACAAGGGCACATTGACAGGATAGGGTTGCTGTGAATTAGGTGTGGGAATAGCTTTGTACAGCGTCTTTGGCTTTGCTTCGTGACAAACTACGGACCCCAGATTCTCTGCAGCTTCACGCACCAGCATTGCTACTGTTCCTGAGTAATACGTGTGATGGGGAGGAGCTGCCCCACCCAGGCCCGCAGACCCCTGGCGGGTGGGGCGAGGGGCTCTGCCTCCTTGAAGCTGTACCCTTGTGGAGCACCTGGCCTGAGAGGCTGCTGCAGAAAGCGTGCCGTGTGCAGCCCCGTGGTGTCTGTGTTCACTCCTCCCGGGGTTGCTGTAACAAATTGCCTCGGGACACGTATTTCTTACTGTTGTGGAGGGGGTTCCCCTGACATCTCGGGACCAGCATGGATGGGTTCTAGTGAGACCCCTTTTCTGGGTTACAGATGGCGAACTTCTCTTTGTATTGTCACACCCAGTTCTGACCTCTTCTTATAAGGACACACGAATCCCATTCCTGAGGGCTCCCCCCTTCACTACCTAATTACCTCCTAAAGGCCCCACCACCAAACACCACCACACTGGGTTTGCGGTTTCAACATATGTTCACCGACCCAAGGTCACAGAGCCAACTGCATGCCTGAAGAGCAGGATACCTGCTGTCAGCGTCCTTTTATCTCACAGTGTTAGGAGGCTGCAGATCCCAAATTTCCAAGAGTTTGGGACTTAATAGTGTGCTCCACCATGCAGTGCTGGAAGTGTAAAATCATAGACTTGGGACACCTCAGCAGGGAACTCACTACACAGCCCATCCCATTTCCCTTATGGGTGGGGGCACGGAAGTCCAGGCAGATGGAGGACCTTGAAAAAGGTTACCCACAGTTAGGACCAAGCTGCCCCTTCTTGGAATCATCTTTGCAAATGTGAGCTGAACCTTTTCTAGGGCAGGATTACTATAAAGTGCTGCCTTGAGCCTTAAGATTCCACAAATAAGGAGTCATTATCTTTTCCCTGTGAAAAGAGTAAATATTTGCAGAGAAATCTGATGTCTTGTTTAGACAGTATAGGTCATCTCCTCAGAGGAAATCATTATTATCAATTAATTGTGCAGCCATCCTAACCTTTTTAATGAACTTATATGCATATAGTAGCTATGGAGGAAACATAATAAAAATGCAGTCATATTCTTATGGGTCTTTTAATTATGCAGATCCAAAGTAATGCTAATAAAATATTTAAAATTTCATGATAAGCCCAAAAGTTTAGATAATAAATACCATTTAAAAAATTGTGAGGAATTACAGAACAGTAAAGCTAACATTCTGTGCCATCCTTACAGGGTAGTCTTCTTGGAGTTGAAGTTCATGTGTTAATTCTATTCAGTGGACTCTGTGAATGAACTATGTCCAGCATGTCCACCCTGTTCTGTATTATGTTTGCGGGCTTTCTCTGTTCATTGAATGAACCCACATCTCTTTATGTCCTTTAGGGTATATGTGAAGTTAAAACAAAGGCGTGCCCTATCTTACATCTTGGAGTATAAACTACAATTTTGGTTCCAGAGTAGATCATGAACATTCTTCACCAAGAGTTAGAATATCTTATGTTATTATTTTGAGAGGCTACCTCCTTCCCCAATTTATTTTACATATTCACTTGGTTAGACATTGAAATTGTCTAAATTTATATTGCTTTCATTTTTTTCTTTTACAACTAAACTGTAAACGAGATTCATGTACGTATATCCTTGGATGGTTATTTCATTACTACCCACTAGTAGAAGTGGAATTTCTTCATTAAAGGATGTTTTTATTGTTGATAGAGTCTATTACAGTCAGTTGTGTGCATTATCTTTATGCTAGACATGAAGAATACGAGTATTTTTCTAAATCTGTACCTACTTTCGATGGTAATAGTGTTATTTTCAAATTTTACTTTCCCAAAATTATCTTAAGCACTGCATGTCTTTCATTTGTTATGATGGACTTTCTCATGTTTATTGCTCACTTATGTCTTGTCTTTCATGTATTCTCTTTTCATATCTTAAAGGAGTGAGGATAGTAATTTCAGTGATTTATCCGAGCTGTTAGGAAAGATGATCTAACCTTTGCTTCTGGGGCCTGTTGTAAAGATCTTTGCCTAGTTTACCTTTAAACTTTGTTCCACTTTTAACCTGAAACTGAAATGTGTACTTTTTAGAGTTTTTAGCTTAACGGTTTCTAATTTTGTTTTCAGCTTTTTCCCACCTGTGAATTTTATGTTCTAAAATTCACACATTCTTTAAGAACTTGCTTTTGGACTTTAAAACCTTGAATCCACGTAAAACTTACTCTAATGTGTGAGCTAGAATTTAACCTTAATTGTATTTGATTCTGGTCACTGGTTAAAGTAACATATCATCCAACACTTTATTTTCTCACCAACCCCAAAGCTCTTTTATCATTGGCCCCTTTGTCGTAGGCGCGTCCTCTGGCTAATAATCAGTATCGTTTTAAATTATTATGGTAAAAGTGTCAGAAAGATGGGCGCCTAACGGTTGAGTACAGTCATCTCTCCGTGAATGAGATACTTTTTTTCTTTCCGTTTGTGGGCATTTTGACTTCCAATTTTCGTGTATTGCGCCTTAAATTCTGGCCCCCCTCCCCTTTCTTTTTCATTCATATTTTTAAAGATTGCCTGGCTGGCTAATTTGGAGCGGGGTGGTGTTGGGGGCAGCCGTGCAGAGCGTGGAGAGACCCGGTTGCTGGTGGGGAGCGGTGGGTCGGCGGCCTGGGGGCGGTAGGGGCGGGCCCAATGAAGGCCCCGCCCCGCACTGGGAGGAGCCTTCTGCCAGTCCTGCGGCGGCCTCTTCGGTGTCAGGGCGCGGGGCGCCACGGTTGCCCTTTCCGCGGGAGCCGTGTCTATGCTCAGTGTTGGGCTTGGGGTGGTCCGGGAAAGGGCTGCGTTTTGGGGAGAGGCCGCTCTCGCTGCGGGGTGTCCATCATGATAACAGCCGAGGCAACGCATCACTGGGGAAACGGAGGATTTCAAACTCAGGACAAAGCCAAACTCATCCTCCACTTGATCTCACATGCCTTCACATGTCATTTCTTTCTCAGCAAATATTCCTGTAATTCTCTTTAACACCAAGTCAGAAACCTGCAAACCTAGGATTAAAAATCTAGAATGACTACATCCTATCTCTCTTTCTCCCAATTGCCCCAACCCCTCAGCCACTTTGATAATTATCCTTTGCTTTGTATTTTTTAAAAGCTGCCATTGTTTCATAATAAAATTGAAATGGAAAGCTCTTTCTGGTTTTCCTACCCTCCTCCACCATCCCCTCAATCTTTATGTTGGGCTCTTTAGAAATTTCGGTAATACCCTTTTTCAAGTCTACATGGTTTTGCACTTGCTGGGAAGGACCTTTCCATCCTACTTCAACAGACAAATCTTAGGTTTCCTTTATGACTCCACTGAGGAGCCACACCTAGCAAAACCTCTTCTGAATCTCTCTAGCCAGTTTTCCCACCTCTTGAGTCCCAGTAGGCTTCATGCTTGCACCTGATGGGGTGGAATGGCTATTTTTAAGAACCCCTTGCCCTGCCCCTCACTGGACTGTGATTTCCTGCAGGCATGTAGTGTCTCATCTCCTTATTGTGATTACCACCACGTGTATTGAAATACAGTGTCTTCTTCGGTGTTTATTACACCATAGGCATTTGACAATGAGCTTGAATTGAACAGATTCAAATCTGAGAGCTCGCTTTTCCTTATGAACACGTTTCTCTTTGCTGCCTGTCTCATATCACTGTCTTTCATGTGGAGTATAGGTTTTCCTCTCAGCATCTTTTCCCTTTTTTTTTAGCTCTACTGCTCCTTCTCTTTTTCATTCTACATCCCCTGTGTCTCTGTTGAACTGCACTGAAGAACTTTCCTTATTCCTTCTCCTTTTCCATCTGGCTAAAATTTTCTGAGCTTCTACTATGTTCTCTAGACAGAGAACTAGAAATTTTCATTAATTATCTCTTAGACTTCATAACAGTTCTATGAAGGTAGTTCTATCCCTTGTTACATTTTACAGATGAGTTAAGTGGGGCTTAGAGAAGTTAAGGAAGTTGCCCAAGGTCACAAAGCAAATCAGCATAGAAGCCAAAGAAAACTGGCTCCAGAACCAGGCTTAACTGTTGTTATATTGACTAGAATTGTGCTGCTTAATTTTGTTTAAAGTGATTTATCCTCTCTACCAAATCATAAGGAATTAATGCTGTATGTAGTTCCCAAAAGGAAATGGAAATATAATGCAGAGAGGAAAAATGTTTGAAATTTGAGGAGATTCTGAGAAAGCAACTTAAATCTATTTTAGTTCTGATCTAGTTACCAAGGAAATATAAATCAAGTCCTTCTGACTTGGGTGTCGTTTCTTCATGTTAACATGTAGGCAGCTGTACTCTGGGCCTTGAAAATTTGCAATCAACATCCCTCATCCCAAAGCTTTCACCTGCCCTGGGGGTACCTCTCCTGTGGTCAGGCTTGCCCACAAACTCCACAAGCAGCAGACATGCATAAAATATCACACACAGAAAGACCACATGCTCGCACAAAACATGCGGCCCTCTCCTAATACTTCAGTTAGACAAACACCTAGCTCGACATCGCTCTGTGCTACGTTTCCTCAGCATCTGACTGAGCATCTTGTTCAAGACTATGAATTCACGACTCCAGCCATGGATCTTTACTGTGTCAGCCATAAGTGATTTGTTAACTATATTCAAAGATTTCATATTGGATTTTTTCTGGCAAGCTGACATCCCAGATTGTCAAGTGCCATATGAAAACTAAAACTCACATAGTGTTATATGGAATTTGAAGAAAGAAATGCTGACTGAAAGGATCCTCATACTGAGATCCCAGCCAAGGACAAGACTAAGTTGCAAATATATGTCCTAGGAATGAGTTTCTTAGCTTGAGGAAAAAATGGAGTTGCTGTACTTTTGAATGTCATTATGCTACAATTGATGAAGGTATTAAACGTTGGGCTGTGCCTCTTTACATCCTAATCCTTTCATTATCTCATTGTAGGTAGAAAGTGGGATACTTAAACTTGAGGAATTAAGCTAGAGAAAAGTCATCTCTGTTACATGTTTCAAATCCAGGCAAATTTTGCTCAGTTTCAATGGGGACAAATTGAAATGTAGTTAACCCTCTGTTCCCCCCAAATTCATACTCTAAGTAGAAAAATGTTCAGTCTGGCTGCAGCCTGAGAAAAGAGGGTAGCTTTAATGTGTGTCTATGTCTCCAAAAACCTAAATGTCATAACATAGAAGGCTGGGGCCTCACCTCACTGTTTGGTCTTCTGGCTCCAACTTATAAATAAATAATTAAGGTCATAGGATTTAGCAGATGAGTGATGCTTCATAAATTAAAAAGAGGCACAACAAGTTGGTGCTCTGGTCTTAAATATTGGACAGGATTGGTACCACAAATGGTCATAAATATTTTATTATGGGAAATTTCAAACTTAGAAAAGGATAGAGAAGAGTTTAATGAATCTTAATCTTCTTACCAACACACAGATTTAACCACTCCCAGTGCAGGAACATGCTTATTATATCTGGATTCCCCACCATCCTGTAGCCTTATGTTGAAATTTGTTTGCCAGACATCATTTCATTTCATCTGTAAATACTGCAATATCTCTAGAAGGTACAATATTCTAAAACTGAAAACAGTACCAGTAGTTACATAACTCAAAATATATAGTTTTCAAATATCCCTTATTATCACATAAATTTTTGCAGTTAGTTCAAATCTAGAGCAATGACATTTAGTTCATATGTCTTTTGAGACACGTTTTAATTTATAAATTGCTTCTCTGTACCTTATTGAAGAAACTGGTGGTTGGTAATGTAGAATTCTCCACAATCTGGATTTTGCCAAGAATGCCTTGAACATTCCTTTTGACTTCATTATTTTTATTTTTAAAAAACACTAAGGGGTAAAACTGCTTTCCTCTATAAGATTCGTCATTTTAAATAGCAAAGATAAGGGGAGTATTTCCTTCTGCCTATGTTTATGTCTTACTGTTTTCCACTGAAAAACATTTTCCTTTATGTTTGTGTCCTATGACAAAAAGATGTTATGGAAAAAGGGTGATAATTTATCAGTTATATGAGGCCAAATGAGTCCTTTATTTACCGATTGTTGCAGTTGTGAAAGACCATGAGGGGGCAGTCTGTTCAATTGCTTTGAACAGGTTGGAAAAGCTGAGGCTTATAGAACTCAGGCTAGACTATTTACTTTCAGACTCTGCTTCTTGGAGGCCTGGAGTTCTTCAGACATGATCATATTGCTCAGAGATGTTCTACTTCATGGAATCAGAGGTGGAGGTGTGGTGAGTGTGGGTGGTATATGGGGCATGTGCGTGATCTGCCTTCTGGTTCTTCACTGGCAAAGCCGACCTCTGTGCAGGGGTTTCCATGGTGCTGGGGCCGAGTTCTTAAACAGTACAGTTTAGTGTGGAGGAAAGGACTGAGTCATACTTGGAACTGAATCCATACTCTGGCCCATTACATTCTACTTTCTCTGAATTCCAGTTTCCTCATCTGAATAATCAACATTGTCCAAGGGATTGTGTACATCTTAAATATAATCCCTAAGGGAGGATTGTACCCCCCAATACCATTGACATGAGGCTTGGCCTTGGGACATTGCTGTGCCCCTTCTTGTGGTGAAAACATCCCACTCAGGAGTTTGATCAGTAAAATATGGGAAGAATTCAGTTGTTTAACTTTAAAGATGGTGGTTTTCCATGTCTTCCTTTCTCTTTTCTGGAAAATTCATCATCTCAAAGAGAGATTTACATAGCCACAGTTGATTTGCAATAGGTATAAAGTGAGTGAGAAGTCAATGTTGGTTGTGGACACACTGGGATTGGGGGGGGGGGTTGTTACTACAGCATAATTGTTTCTCCCACCTGATGAAGATGCTACGACATAGTTTACTGACTTTATGGCATTCTAGTGAAAATCAAATACAGACATGCAACTGAAAGCTTCTAAGTAGATGTGAAACATCTACCCTCTCTGTACCTTATTTATTGCACATGTATTTTATATCCTCAATCAGAGTGTAAATACCTTAAGAAAACTTCAAATTATACTGCTTTTTGATAGTTTAGAATGTATGGCCTGAACAATTTTTGTTTACCCAGGGTTTAAAGTTAGAATTGTGTTTAGGGTGTCACTCTGACAAGTATAAGCTCTATGAAATTAGGTGAATTACTTAATATCTCTGAGCCTCAATAAAATTGCTGCCCTGCCCTGCTTTTGGCAGCAAGGGCTATAACTGTGTAAACGTATTTGTTAGGTCCTTAGAACAAAATCAGATTTATTTATTTTTTATTAAGGTATTATTGATGTACACTCTTATGAAGGTTTCACATGAAAAAACAGTGTGGTTACTACATTTACCCATATTATCAAGTCCCCACCCATACCCCAATGCAGTCACTGTCCATCAGTGTAGTAAGATGCCACAGAGTCACTGTTTGCCTTCTCTGTGCTACACTGTTTTCCCCATGATTCCCCACACCATGTGTACTAAACATAGTACCCCTCAGTCCCCTTCTCCCACCCTCACCACCTGCCCTCCCACACCCCTCTCCTTTGGTAACCACTTGTTCCTTCTTAGAGTCTGTGACTCTGCTGCTATTTTGTTCCTTCAGTTTTGCTCCACAAATAAAGGAAATAATTTGGCACTTGTCTTTCTCCACCTCGCTATTTCACTGACCATAATATCCTCCAGCTCCCTCCATGTTGTTGCAAATGGTAGGATTTCTTTCTTTCTTATGGCTGAGTAGTCCATTGTGTATATGTGCCACCTCTTCTTAATCCATTCATCTACTGATGGACACTTAGGTTGCTTAGATTTCTTGGCTATTGTAAAAAGTGCTGCAATAAACATAGGGGTGCATATGTGTTTTGGAATCTGAGAAGTTGTATTCTTTGGGTAAATTCCAAGGACTGGGATTCCTGGGTCAAATGGTATTTCTATTTTGAGATTTTTGAGGAACCTCCATATTGCTTTCCACAATGGTTGAACTAGCTTACATTCCCACCAGCAGTGTAGGAGGGTTCCCCTTTCTCTGCATCCACTCCAGCATTTGTTGTTCTAAGCCTTTTCAATGCCAGCTATCTTACTGGTGGGAGGCGATATCTGATTGTGGTTTTAATTTGTATTTCCCTGATGATTAGTGATGTGGAGCATCTTTTCATGTGTCTGTTGGCCATCTGAATTTCTTCTTGGAGAACTGTCTCTTCAAATCCTCTGTCCATTTTTTAATCGGGTTATTTGCTTTTTGGATGTTGAAGCATGTAATTTCTTTATATATTTTGGATGTTAAAACCTTGTCAGATATGTCATTTGCAAATATATTCTCCCTTACAGTACAATGAATGCCTTTTTGTTCTGTTGATGGTGTTCTTTGCCATACAGAAAGTTTTTAGTTTGGTGTAGTCCCATGAGGTAATTTTTGCTTTTGTTTCCCTTGCTCTAGGAGATGTGCTCAGGAAGAAGTTGCTCATGCTTATATTCAGAAGATTTTTGCCTATTTTGTCTTCTAAGAGTTTTATGGTTTCATGAGTTATATTCAAGTCCTTGATCCATTTTGAGTTTAGTCCCATGTGTGGGGTTAAAGAATAATCCAGTTTCATTCTCTTACATGTAGCTGTCCAGTTTGCCAACACCCACTGTTGAAGAGGCTGTCATTTCCTCATTGTATGTCCTTGGCTCCTTTATCACATATTAATTGACCATATGTGGTTGGGTTTATATCACGGCTCTCTAGTCTGTTCCATTGGTCTATGGGTCTGATCTTGTGCCAGTACTATATTGCCTTGAGTACTGTGGCTTTGTAGTAGAGCTTGAAGTTGGGGAGCATAATCCCCCCTGCTTGATTCCTTCTCAGGATTGATTTGACTATTCGGGGTCTTTTGTGATTCCATATGAATTTTAGAACTATTTGTTCAATTTCATTGAAGAATGTTGTTGGTATTTTGATAGGGTTTGCATTGAATCTGTAGATTGGTTTAGGCAGGATGTCCATTTTGACAATATTAATTCTTCCTATCCATGAGCATGGAATGTGTTTCCATTTATTGGTATCTTGTTTAACTTCTATCATGACTGTCTTCTAGTTTTCAGATTATAGGTCTTTCACTTCCTTGGACAGGTTTATTCCTAGGTATTTTATTCTTTTTGAGGTAACTGTGAGTGGAATTGTTTTCCTGATATCTTTCTCTGTTAATTCATTCTTGTATTTAGGAATGCCACAGATTTCTGCATATTAATTTTGTATCCTGCAACTTTGCTGAATTCAGATATTAGATTTAGTAGTTTTGGAGGGGATTCTTTAGGGTTTTTATGTACAATATCATGTCATCTGCAAACAGGGACAGTTTAACATCTTCTTTGCCAATCTGGATGCTTTTATTTCCCTGTGTTGTCTGATTGCCCTGGCTAGGACCTCCAGAACTATGTTGAACAAAAGTGGGGAGAGTGGGCATCTTGTCTTCTTCCCGATCTTAATGGAAAAGTTTTCAGCTTCTCACTGTTAAGTATAATATTGCCTGTGAGTTTGTCATATATGGCTTTTATTATATTGAGGTACTTGCCCTCTATACCCATTTTGTTGAGAGTTTTTATCATGAATGGATGTTGAATTTTCTCGAAAGCTTTTTCAGCATCTATGGAGATGATCAAGTCGTTTTTGTCCTTTTTGTTGATGTGGTGGATGATGTTGATGGATTTTCGAATGTTGTACCATCCTTGCATCCCTGGACTAAATCCAACTTGATCATGATCCATGAGCTTTTTGATGTATTTTTGAATTCGGTTTGCTTATATTTTGTTGAGTACTTTTGCATCTATATTCATCAGGGATATTGGTCTGTAATTTTTTTTTTTTGTCATGTCTTGGACTGGTTTTGCTATTAGAGTTATGCTGGTCTCATAGAATGAGTTTGGAAGTATTCCGTCTTCTTCTACTCTTTGGAAAACTTTAAGGAGGATAGGTATTAGGTCTTCACTAAATGCTTGATAAAATTCAGCAGTGAAGCCATCTGGTGCAGGAGTTTTGTTGTTATGTAGGTTTATGATTACCAGTTCAATTTCATTGTAGTTATGTGGTCTGTTCAGATTTTCTGTTCTTTTCTGGGTCAGCCTTGGAAGGTTGTATTTTTCCAGAATGTTGTCCATTTCTTCTAGGTTATGCAGTTTGTTAGCACATAATTTTTTGTAGTATTCTCTCATAGTTCTTTGTATTTCTGCAGTGTCTGTCATGATTTTTCCTTTCTCATTTCTGATTCTGTTTATGTGTGTAGACTCTCTTTTGTTTCTTGACAAGTTGGCTAGGGGGTTATCTATTTTGTTTATTTTCTAGAAGAACCAGCTCTTGCTTTCATTGATTCTTTCTATTGATTTATTCTTCTCAATTCTATTTATTTCTGCTCTAATCTTTATTATGGCCCTCCTTCTACTGACTTTGGGTCTCATTTGATCCTCTTTTTCTACTTTCTTTAGTTGCGAGTTTAGACTAATCATTTGGGATTGTTCTCCTTTCCTGAGGTAGTCCTGTATTGTAATATACTTTCCTCTTAGCACTGCCTTTGCTGGATTCAACAGATTATTTTTGTTGAATTATTGTTGTCATTTGTTTCCATATATTGCTTGATCTCTGTTTTTATTTGGTGACTGATCGATTGGTTATTTAGGAGCATATTGTAAAGTCTCCATGTGTTTGTGGGATTTCTCATTTTTTTGGTGTAATTTATTTCTAGTTTCAAGCCTTTGTGGTCTGAGAATCTGTTTGGTACAATTTCAGTCTTTTTGAATTTACCAAGGCTTGTTTTGTGGCCTAGTATATGATCTATTCTTGAAAATGTTCCATGTGCACTTAAGAATGTGTATTCTGCTGCTCTTGGGTATAGATTTCTGTAGATGTCTGTTAGGTCCATCTGTTCTATTGTGCTGTTCAGTGCCTCTGTCTCCTTACTTATTTTCTGTCTGGTTAATCTGTCCTTCAGAGTGAGTGGATTGTTGAAGTCTCCTAGAATTAATGCATTGCATTCTATTTCTTCTTTTAATTCTGTTAGTATTTGTTTCACATATGTAGGTGCTCCTTTGTTGGGCACATAGATATTTATAATGGTTATATCTTCTTGTTGAATTGACCCTTTTATCATTATGTCATGCCCTTCTTTGTCTCTTGTGACTTTCTTTGTTTTGAAGTCTATTTTGTCTGATACAAGTACTGCAACTCCTGCTTTTTTCTCCCTATTAATTGCGTGAAATATCTTTTTCCATCCCTTCACTTGTAGTCTTTGTATGTATCTGGGTTTAAAGGAGTCTCTTGTGGGCAGCATATAGATCTGTCTTGTTTTTTTTATCCATTCAGTGGCTCTATGTCTTTTGATTGGTGCATTCAGTCCATTTACATTTAGGGTGATTATTGATATGTATGTACTTATTGGCATTGCAGGCTTCAGATTCGTGGTTACCGAAAGTTCAAGGTTAACTTCCTTACTATCTGAGAGTCTAACTTAAATCATTTAATATGCTATTCGAAACACAATGTCATGGTTCTTTTTTTTCCTCCTCCTTTTTCTTCCTCTTCCATTTTTTATACATTACGTATCATATCCTGTACTCTTTGTCTATCCATTGATTGACATTGGGTATAATTAATTTTGCATTTGCTTACTCATTAGCTGTTCTACTTTCTTTACTGTGGTTTTATTACCTCTGGTGACAGCTATTAAACCTTAGGAATACTTCCATCTATAGCAGTCCCTCCAAAATACACTGTAGAGATGGTTTGTGCGAGGTAAATTCTCACAGCTTTTGCTTATCTGGAAATTGTTTAACCCCTACTTCAAATTTGAATGATAATCTTGCCTTATAAAGTATTCTTGGTTCAAGGCCCTTCTGTTTCATAGCATTAAATACGTATGTCACTCCCTTCTGGCCTGTAAGGTTTTGGTTGAGAAGTCTGATGATAGCATGATGGGCTTTCCTTTGTATGTGATCTTATTTATCTCTCTGGCTGCTTTTAATAGTCTGTCCGTATCCTTGATCTTTGCCATTTTAATGACTATATGTCTTGGTATTGTCTTCCTTGGGTCGTCTGTGTTGAGAGAATTGTGCATCTCCCTCGCCTGAGAGACTATCTCCTTCTCTAGATTGGGGAATTTTTCAGCAATTATTTCTTCCCAGACACTTTCTATCCCTTTTTCTCTCTCTTCTTCTTCTGGTACTCCTATATTGCATATATTTTACCATTTCGACTGGTCACACAGTTCTCTTAATATTCTTTCATTACTAGAGATCCTTTCATCTCTCTCTGCCTCAGCTGCTCTGTATTCCTGTTCTCTGATTTCTATTCCATTAACAGTCTCTTGCACCTCATCCATTCTGCTCTTAAGACCATCCATCGCTTGTATGATTTCTGCGTAGTCTTTCCTCACTTCCCCCCTTAGCTCTTGCATATTTCTCTGAAGATCCACCAGCATGGTTATAACTTTTTTTTGGTATCATTAATCTACAGTTACATGTGCAACATTATGGTTACTAAACTCCCCACTTCATCAGGTCACCTCCCTTACCCGTTTACAGTCACTCTCCATCACTATAGTGAGATGCCAGAGAATCAATACTTGTCTTCTCTGAGTTGTACAGCCCTCCCCATACCAACCACAACATTACATCTGCTAATCATAGTGCCCCGCTTTACCCTTGTCCCTCCCTTTACAACCATCCTCCCCAGTCCCTTTCCCTTTGGTAACTGTTAGTCCATTCTTGGGTTCTGTGAGTCTGCTGCTGTTTTTTTCTTTCAGTTTTTTTCTTTGCTCTTATGCTCCACATATGAGTGAAATCATTTGATACTTGACTTTTTCCGCTTGGCTTATTTCACTGAGCATAATACCCTCTAGCTCCATCCATGTTTTTGCAAGTGGTAGGATTTGTTTTCTTCTTATGGCTGAATAATATCCCATTGTGTATATGTACAACATGTTCTTTATCCATTCATCTACGAATGGACACTTAGGTTGCTTCCATTTCTTGGCTATTGTAAATAGTGCTGCTATAAACATAGGGGTCCCTCTGTCTTTTTCAACCTGGGCTGCTGCATTCTTAGGGTAAATTCCTAGACGTGGGTCCCTGGGTCAAATAGTATTTCTATTTTGAGTTTTTTGAGGAACCTCCATACTGCTTTCTATAATGGTTGAACTAATTTGCATTCACACCAGCAGTGTAGGAGGCTTCCCTTTTCTCCACATCCTCGCCAACATTTGTTGTTGTTTGTGTTTTGGATGTTGGCCATCCTTACTGGTGCGAGGTTATACCTCATTGTGGTTTTAATTTGCATTTCTGTGATGACTAGAGATGTGGAGCATCTTTTCATGTGCCAGTTGGCCATATGAATTTCTTCTTTGGAATATTGTCTATTTGTGTCCTCTGCCCATTTCTTAATTGGGTTTATTTTTTTGGTTTGTTGAAATGCATGAGTTCTTTATATATTTTGGATGTCAACCCCTTATCGGATATGTCATTTATGAATATATTCTCCCATACTGTAGGATGTCTTTTTGTTCTTCTGATGGTGTCCTTTGCTGTACAGAGTCTTTTCAGCTTGATATGGCCCCATTTGTTCATTTTTGCTTTTGTTTCCCTTGCCCGGGGTGATATGTTCATGAAGAAGTCACTCATGTTTATGTCCAAGAGATTTTTGCCTATGTTTTTTTCTAAGAGTTTATGGTTTCATGACTTACATTTAGGTCTTTGATACATTTTGAGTTACCTTTTGTGTATGGGGTTAGACAGTAGTCCAGTTTCATTCTCTTACATGTAGCTGTCCAGTTTTGTCAACACCAGCTGTGGAAGAGGCTGTCATCTCCCCATTTATATCCAATGCTCCTTAATCATATATTAATTGACTGTGTATGTTTTGGTTAATGTTTGGATTTTCTATTCTCTTCCACTCGTCTGTGGGTCTGTTCTTGTGCTAATACCAAAGTGTCTTGATTACTGAAGCTTTGTAGTAGAGCTTGAAGTCTGGGTGCGTAATTCCCCATTTAATTCTTCCTTATCAGTATTTCTTTGGCTATTCGCGGTCTGCTGTGTTTCCATATGAATTTTAGGACTATTTGTTTCAGTTCATTGAAGAATGTAGTTGGTATTTTGGTAGGGATTGCATTGAATCTGTAGATTGCTTTAGGTAGTATAGCAATTTTGACAATATTTATTCTTCCTTGCCAAGAGCATGGGATGAATTTCCATTTGTTAGTGTCCTCTCTAATTTCTCTTAGGCGTGTCCTGTAGTTTTTAGGATATAGGTCTTTCACTTCCTTCATTCGGTTTATTCCTAGGTATTTTATTATTTTTGATGTGATTGTGAATCGAATTGTTTTTCTGATTTCTCTTTCTGCTAGTTCATCTTTAGTGTATAGGGAAGCAACAGATTTCTGTGTGTTAATTTTGTATCCTGCAACTTTGCTGAATTCACATATTAGTTCTAGTACTTTTGGAGTGGTGTCTGTAGGGTTTTTTATGTACAATATCATGTCATCTGCAAATAGTGACAATTTGACTTCATCTTTACCAATCTGGATGCCTTGTATTTCTTTGTTTTGTCTGATTGCCGTGGCTAGGCCCTCCAGTACTATGTTGAATAACAGTGGAGAGTGGGCAACCCTGTCTTGTTCCCAACCCTAGATGAAAAGCTTTCAGCTTCTCATTGTTAAGTATGATGTTGACTGTGGGTTTGTCATATATGGCCTTTATTATATTGAGGTACTTGCCCTCTATACCCATTTTGTTGAGAGTTTTTATCATGAATGGATGTTGAATTTTGTCAAATGCTTTTTCAGCATCTATGGAGATGATCATGTGGTATTTGTTCTTCTTTTTGTTGATATGGTGGGTGATGTTAAAGGATTTTCGATTGTTTTACCATCTTGCATCACTGGGATGAACCCCACTTTATCATGGTGTATGATCTTCTTGATGTATTTTTGAACTCGGTTTGCTAGTATTTTGTTGAGTATTTTTGCATTTATGTTCATCAGGGATATTGGGCTGTAATTTTATTTTTTGTGTTCTTTGCCTGGTTTTGCAATTAGAGTGATGCTGGATTCACAGAATAAGTTTGGAAGTGTTCCCTCCTCTTCTACTTTTTTGAAAACTTTAAGGAGAATGGGTACTGTTTCTTCTTTATATGTCTGGTAAAATTCAGAGGTGAATCCATCTGCCCTGGGTTTTGTTCCTGGGTAGTTTTTTGATTACTGATTCAATTTGTTTGCTGTTAATTTGTCTGTTTAGGTTTTCTGTTTCTTGCTTGGTCAGTCTTGGAAGGTTGTATTTTTCTACGAAGTCCATTTCTTCTAAGTTTTCTACCTTGTTAGCATGTAGATTTTCATAGTATTCTCTTATAATTCTTTGTATTTCTGTGGGGTCCATCGCGATTTTTCCGTTTTCATTTCTGATTCTGTTTATGTGTGTAAATTCTCTTTTTCTCTTAATAATTCTGGCCAGGGGTTTATCTATTTTGTTTGTTTTTTCAAAAAGCCAGCTCTTGGTTTCATTGATTTTTTTCTATTGTTTTATTCTTCTCAACTTATTTATTTCTTCTCTAATCTTTATTAGGTCTCTCCTTCTGGTGACTTTGGGCCTCATTTTTCTTCTTTTTCCAATTTCAGTAATTGTGCCTTTAGACTATTCATTTGAGATTGTTTTTCCTTCTTTAAATAGGCCTGGATTGCAATATGCTTTCCTCTTAGGACTGCCTAGGCTGTGTCCCACAGAATTTGCGGCTTTGTGTTGTTGTTGTCATTTCTCTCCATATATTGTTTGATCTCTGTTTTAAGTTGGTCATTGACCCATTGATTACTTAGGAGCGTGTTAGTAAGCCTCCATGTTTTTGAGCCTTTTTGTTTTCTTTGTACAATTTATTTCTAGTTTTATACCTTTGGGATCTGAGAACGTGTTTAGTAGAATTTCAATATTTTTGAATTTACTGAGGTTCTTTTTCTTGCCTAGCGTGTGGTCTATTCTGGAAATTGTTCCATGTGCACTTCAGAAGAATGTGTATCCTGCTGCTTTTGGGTGTAGAGTTCTGTAGATGTCTGTTAGGTCCATCTGTTCTAGTTTGTTATTCAGTGTCTCTGTGTCTTTACTTATTTTCTGTCTGATTGATCTGTCCTTTGGAGTCAGTGGTGTGTTGAACTCTCCTAAAATGAATGCATTCCTTTCTGTATCCTCCTTTAGTTCTGTTAATATTTGTTTTACATATGTCAGTGCTCCTGCATTGGGTGCACATATATTTATAATGGTTATATCCCCTTGTTTGACTGACCCCTTTACCATTATATAATGTCCTTCTTTATTTGAAGTCTATTTTGTCTGATACAAATACTGCAACACCTGCTTTTTTCTCCTTGTTGTTTGAATGAAATATCTTTTTCCATCCCTTCACCGTTCGTCTGTGTATATCTTTGGGTTTGAGGTGAGTCTCTTGTAAACAGAATATAGATGGGTCTTACTTTTTTCCATTCTCTTACTCTCTGTCTTTTGATTGTTGCCTTCATCCATTTACAGTTACGGTGATTATTGATAGATATATCTTATTGCCATTGCTTACTTTAGATTCATGGTTTCCATAGGTTCAATGGTAGCTTCTTTACTAACTAACTTAACTCTCTTGTTAAGCTATTATAAACAAAGTCTGATGACTCTTTATTTCTCTCTCTTCTTCTTCCTCCTCCGGCATTATTTACATACTAGGTGTTTTATTCTGTACTCTTTTATATTTCTTTTGACTGCTTTTGTGGATAGTTGATTTTACTTTCTGCATTTAGGTAGTATTTGGATGGTCTGATTTTATTTTCTCAGGTGACATCTTTTTAGCCTTAGGAGTTCTTCCATCTAGAGCAGTCCCATTAAGATATCCTGTAGAGGTGGTTTGTGGGAACCAAATTCCCTCAGCTTTCGCTTGTCTGGGAATTGTTTAATCCCTCCCTCAAATTTAAATGATAATCGTGCTGCATGCAGTGTTTTTGGTTTAAGCTCCTTCTGTTTCATTACGTTAAATATATCATGCCATTCTCTTTGGTCCTGTAAGGTTTCTGTTGAGAAGATGATCATAGTCTGATGGATTTTCCTTTGTAGGTGATCTTTTTTCTCTCCCTACCTGCCTTTAGTACTCTGTCCTTATCTTTCATCTTTGCCATTTTAGTTATTATGTTTTTGGTGTTGTCTTCCTTGGGTCCCTTGTGTTGGGAGATCTGTGGGCTTCCGTGGACTGAGAAACTATTTCCTTCCTCAGCTTTGAAATTATTTCTTTCAGAAATTATTTCTTCAAAGACACTTTCTTTCCCTTTTTCTGTCTCTTCTTCTTCTCGTACTACTATAATGCAAATATTGTTCCGTTTGGATTGGTCACACACTTCTCTTAATATTCTTTCATTCTTAGAGATCCTTTTATCTCTCTCTGCCTCAGCTTCTGTGTTTTCCTGTTCTCTGATTTCTATTCCATTAACAGTGTCTTGCACCTCTTCCACTCTGCTCTTAAGCCAATTGATCGCTTCTCTGATTTCTGCATTGTCTTTCCTCACTTCCTCCCTTAGCTCTTGCATATTTCTCTATAGATCCATCAGCATGATTATGACTTTTATTCTGAATTTTTTTTCAGGAAGATATGTAAGACTATCCCATCAGGCACTCTCTCTAGTGTTGTCTGGGTAATCTTCGTACCATATTCCTCTGTCTTTTTCTGGTGATAGTAGTGGTCATTTGTAGGTGCCATGTCTGTCAGCTGCGAGAACAAAGTCGTTCCTGCTTTTTGTTCTCCTTGCCCTTCTCTGGGGCCTGAACTGGCTTCTTGACCACCTGGAGGCAGTCTCTGGCATAATACCCAGAGCTGCCTCTGTCCGAGGTCGCCCTCAACCTAGCCTATAGCACTGCAGGGGTTTGAAGTCTCGCTGGGTGACTTGGTCCCCTTGGTGTTTTCCAGCCCTTGTTGTGGGTTCTGTTGTCCTTCCCGCTTAGCTGCACGCCAGCCGGGAGTAGATTCTGTGAAGTTGCTGTGGGCGGGGCAGCTCCTCCGCTGTTCCGTAGCAGTGGCAGATCCCGGACCCTTTGCCGAGCTCTCCGAGGGAGGCCGGGGAATGAATGGCAGGCTGCTGATCTCTGTGGGAAGCCACGGCATGGCTGCTTTGCCCGTCCACCAGCCAGGGGGTCTGAAATTCCCCAAGACTCCCAGTCTGCTTTAAGACTTTAAAAAAAAAGAAAAAACACCCACTTTTCTTTTGTCCCAGGGAGGCTGCTGAGGGGACCCACTTGCAGTCCCCATCTCATATCCTACCCTTCTCTTTCTCTGATTTCTGATACACCACGTGATGTGTGTCAGTGCTCCCGGTGTAGATCACCAGGGCTGCTTATTTGCTGGGCCTGTGCCTCCACTCCCTCCCTACTTTCAATCTTTTCCTCCCACTTGTGCGCTGGGGTGGGGGAGTGCTCGGGTCCCACCGGGTTTCGGCTTTGTATCTTACCCACTTCATGAGGTGCTGAGTTCTCGCAGGTGTAGCTGTAGCTTGGCTGTTGTACAGTATCTTCTGGTCTCTTTTTAGGAATAGTTGTAGTTGTTTTATTTTCACAAATATATATGGTTTGGGAGGAGATTTCTGCTGTCCGGCTCACACCGCCATCTTCCCAGATGTCTGATTAGTGTGGCTTTTTAAAAAACATGGACAATTGGATCTAATTAATGACTCAGGAAAACAGAATCTCCCCTCCCCTGGGCTTTTTTTTGTTATTGTTTTTGTTTCTTTCATTGTTACGGGCTGTCTCTGTGGCCAGGGCCAGCCTGAGTTATGAACTTAATGTCTTCTCTGAGCCTTTCTCTCATCATACATGGTTACTTTTTAATTTTCCCATTTTGCAGTTGTTTTTGAATGTCTTAGTCCTTATGTCTAGTCCCTGAAAGGAGAAAAGTGAACAATAAAGGGAGGCAAAGAAAGCACTGGGCCTGGAACTCTCCCAGAAGTCCCTGGGCTGGGGCAGTGGCTTGCCACAGCGGGAGGGGCATGGCAGCAGTGTCTGCCCACCTCTTTGTCTGTGCATCATTGACCACAAGCAGCAGGCGGTGGTCAGAGCAGAGACACACCATTTGGAGAATAGGGTCCGTTTGGCCCACCTGGCTGCCTCAGTCGTGTGCAGGCTGCCCCGGGATCACTGCAGAGCTGCTGGCCAGGGGCCGGGTGTGTGAGCAGCTGCTACGAGGCTAAGATCTGATCAAAGTGAGCTGCAGGGTATTATCTGAGCCTCCCCCACAAGAGGCCAGGGTTCCAAGCAGTTGTCTCAGAGACTCTCCCGGTGCAGTCATTGTCCAGGTGGGGTGTTCCTGCCCTGCCACCTGCCCTGAATCCCCTCAGGATGGGAAGTCTGTCTAGGCTGTCAAAGACAGTTTGGAGGCCTGTGGTGGACAGCAGTGAGCCAGAGTCAGAGTCTGTGGCCACGGGCAGACCTAGACTCCTAGCTGTCGTCAGTGGACATCTTGCCACCTTGCAGAGATGGCATGTGGCACATGTCTGCCAGTGCCCATAAGAGTCTGAGGCCTGTGAGGGCTAAGCCTTCATATGGCTGCCTGCCCCTGGCCCCAGCGTGTGCCCACCTCCTTCCTCCCTCCCATGCACGGGTAGAGTGCCACTACCAAGCTTGACTGGACCAAGCCAGACAAGGCCTTCATGTATGTGCCTGATTCTGGTGAGCAGAGACAGGTGAGCAGGTGGCTGTCAGAGACGAGGTGGGCTGGAGGTGGGCAGTGTTGCGTGAGGACAGCAGCCCCGGGTGGTTCCCCGTCGAGAGCCATCACAGAGGCGCCCACTCGACCTAGATGGTGCAGAGACCTGGGGGAGGAGCATTGAAACACCCATGCAAACACCCTGGACACAGGCACGGCCAGTTCAAGGACAGGAAACCAAGCTGAGTGTCATTGGAGGGTCTTACTGGGCAGACAAGGGCAGGCCTCATGTCTCTGAGGGCTGTCTGTGTTTTGATGTCATCTCTGATGGTGTCATGGCAACAGCATGATCTGTTCTGAGGCCATTGGGAGGAGTGACGGAGGGAAGGGGAGGGCCCCAAGCACTCCCATGGTTCACAGTGGAGCCCGCAGTGGGAGTGAGGAGGAGAAGCCAAGGAGGTTGAAGGCTCATGGAACCTCAGATGCCAGGCAAAGAGAGGCTTTGAGGAGGGCATGGGCACCTGTGTGCACAGAGGTGGGCGGAGAGAATGCAAGCTGATCACCTGGTGGGGCAGTGTGACCAGGGGATGCAGGCAGGAACAAGTGTCAGTGCCTGGATTCCTGGGAGAGGGAAGGGGCCCTGTGGTGCTCTGGCAGGGCCAGCAGCATGCAGGAGGTCAGTGACAGTCTGTGTGCAGCAGCAGGAGCGCACCGGCCACTGGTGGGCTGAGGGCAGGGAGGGTGCCGGGATGTGGAGGGAAAGTAGAGGCACAAAAGGTACCTTCCAAAGGGCGGCCACAAGGAGAGTGGCCCTGCTTCCCTGCATGCATGACTGCCTGTGAGGCCTGAGCTCCTGCATTAACCCAGACATTCGGCACAGCTCCAGGGCACAGGCCACAGTGTGCTTGAGTGGGAGGCTGAAGGTGCCAGCAGTGGACAGCAGGGTGAGGGCAGTGGGATGAGCAGGACCCCTGAGAGAGTACCCTCAGTCCTGGCAGGCCTGGTCATGGTCCTGGCTGTGGCTGAGGCCTGCAGGGAGCCCCCAGGGGTGAGCATGCCACCGGATGCCATGTGGGGCTGGGGGCAGAGGTCAGTTGCGAGGCTGTCCAGGGTTCCCTGAGGAGGAGGACAGGGTCTCCCCAGAGAACAGCAGGAGCCACAGGCCTTGCAGGTTGAGGGAGAGGCTGAAGGCCTGGGTGTCCAGAGCAGATGCCTACTGGCAGGTGCCTGGCTGTGGGTCCACATGGGATGCGGCACAGAAGTGTCTGGGCTGAAGCAAGGGGTTGAGAGGTCTTTAAGGATGCTCTGGCTGCTGGCCAAGGCCAAGGAAAGGCTGGAGCCTGCTCACTGCAGTGAGCTCTGCCCTGGGGAAGCGGCTGGGGGCCCAGGCTGGTCAGAGCTTCTGATTGAAAAGTCGCTGTGGCCAGGAGTAGAGACGTCAGCCTGGGGCTCAGGAGCATGCTGGAGGGGGAGACCAGGGGCAAAGAGGGCGATTTGTGTAGATGTGTCCCTTCCTTTTACCTAACTGAAATTCATCATGTAAAGTTCACAGGTAAAATTGAACGATTCTTGGCACTTGCAGCAGCCCACAGCTGTGCAATCGCCTCCTCGTTCTCTCCCCAAAGGACAGATTTTACAGCCAAGGGAGCAGATGAGAGGCAGCAGGGCGGCAGGTCAATGACTGACAGCCAGAGGCTGCACATCCAGGAAGCATGCGGTGGGGCACCAGGGCCACGTGCCTGCAATGGCCTCCATGGGAGCCCTCAGGGTGGGAGCAGCAGCCGCAGCTTGGCATGGTGAGAGGCGGCATCTGCAACGTGCCAGTGGAGGAGTTGGACCTGGGTTATGGCAGCCTGCATGGGCGCTGATGCAGGGGACGAGGAGAGGGGACGTAATGGGGGATAGGGGGCAGGTTGTGTGTCTGCCTGGCTGGGGCAGGTGGGGCAGGCTGGGGACCTGTGTTCTCAGGTTAGGTGTGGGCTCACCGCACCCACTGTGTGTGACGTCTCCTGGGGCGATGGGAAACCTCAGGCTCCAAAGCCGAACTGCCTGCCCTGGGGCCGAGATTGCTTCCAGTAGCAGGATACACAGAATGAAAAAGAGCAGAGTGTGCACACGGGGTGGGTGGGCTGGTGCCGTAGGGACAGGAGGGGGCTCGGCCTCCCAGGTCAGTGTTCAGGACACGTGGGTGGCCTGCCCCTTGACATCCCCCAGAGGTCGCCCAGGGCTGCAAACAGAGCACAGGGACACCAACTAGCAAATGCAGTGAACGTGACTGGTTGGTGGAGAGACCAGCTGTGGAGGGAGGCTCTCTGAGGAGGCATCAGATTCAGACACAGTGTGGGGAGGCCGGGCCTGGGTGGGGCAGTGGGGAGGGGGGAAGAGTCAGGGGTGGGGGGCCAGGGCCCAGGGCAGCCCTCCAGCCTGAGGACAAGTGGTGAAAAGTCACCAGCAGTTGACGTGTCTTAAAGGGGTTGCTCTGGTTTCTTGGCTAGCAGACTGGGGGACTCTGCGAACAAGGCAGTATGCCGAAAGTGGAGGGCTGAGCTGGTAGGTGGGCTGCTGGCCTGCCCTGGCTGTCCGCTCACACCTCGCCTGAGCTGGGTAAGGTGCCCAGAACCAAGGCCCTGAGGCCCCGGTGTCCCTGGACTGCCCCCCACCCTTGCTGGCCCCCATTGGGAGGCACTGATGTCTGCCCACCCCGGGGCAGGGTGGAGGCTGGGGCTGGGGTACCTGGCGGGCACCTTGCCTTCCCCACAGCCCAAGCGCACAACAGCCAGCTGGACCCCAGAAACAACCAGCCACCCTGCCTCCCCACCCCCAGCCTGCTCACCTAGGAGGTGGGAACCTGGGTACCGAAAACCCACATAGTGTCTTCTCCCAGGGCTGGGGCCAGGGGCCCTCAGGATGACATGGCTGGTTTTCTCCAGAAACTTATCTATTCCAAGTGCCAGCTAGAAACTGTGTGTCCTCTGCCAGCTGCTGTGTCCCTGGCCTCCACTTCCCCTAGTGGCCAGGGCAGGGCAAACCCCGAGGGCACCTACCAGAAGGGGAAGGGCACTGGAGGCCTTAACCGCAGCTCCAGAGCTTCCCCCTTCCACCCGCCGTGGTGCCTCTTGCCTGCTGCAGAAGACCCCCACCACACAGGCAGGGAGGGGGTCCGGTACCCTCAGGCACTGCAGGCAGGCCCCTCGTGGCCTGGGGCTGGCAGGCATGGCCTGCGGCCCTGGTGATTGGTGTCTGAGGTGGGGCTGTCACATCCCTGGCACCAGGTGGGCTCTCTGGAGGCCCCTGAAGGGAGGTGTGGGGCCCTGTTCTTGGTAGGGCCTGGAGCTGGCCTGACCTGTGGCACAGCCACCTCCCCGCCATCTTGTCATGGAGCAGGTGTTCCCAGGGTTGCCCATGTTATTGAGTGCCCCCAACCCCAGGGGTGTAGGCTCCTGGGCCCCTCGGGCTGCAGTGCCAACAGTGTGGGGTCACGCTGTGTTCTCAGATGGGCATGGGGACACATTTGCCAGCTTGGAGGGTGACCATAACCTGGCCTCCCAGGGTCCCCCAGGGAATCCCCCTCAGGCCATCGGCACCTGGACGCAGACCATCCTGGCCCAGGAGGCTTGCCTCACACATGGGGCTCCCCTCAGAGACACCCCGTCCCTTCCAGAGTGGCCCCGCCCCTGGCTCCACCTTTAGATGGGTGTGCTGAGTGGGCAGTGCGCACACCCCACCTCCCAGCTCACCACACATGCCTTCACATGGCCACAGTTTGGTGCAGGAAACTGCAAACCTATGGGGAAGCACACACGCTTGTGCCTGGACACTCCAGCCCACATGCCCTCGGCGGCTGTGAGCACTGCCCACGTTTGCATTATTTGGGGGCACACATGTGTTTCTGCTGAGCCTTTCCACGTGGACTAGACATCAAAATGTCCACCCTGAGTGGTCCCCCTGCTGCCATCGTCCTGCCTCCCAGGCTTCTGTTTGTCCACTCAGGTGTCAGGGGAGGGCTCGTCCCAGGGGAGCGAGGACAATGGGGGAGCTGCCCACCAATACCAGGAGGCACGGACCCCCATTAGGGCCACAAGCCAGTGAACCCAGGCATCACGGCACCAGCCCCCACTGCCCAGATGGGGACACTGAGGCCAGAAGGGGCCCTGCCTGAGCATCCGGCCTTTGCCTTCCCGATCCTGAGTGGGCCTACTACCCACTGGGAGGGTCTGTGCACCTGAGCAGCTCTGGAGTCCCCCGGAGCATCCCCCAGGTCAGCAAGGTCACGTCAGCCCGCCTGGACGCCTGGGAGGAGGCCCGAGTGCCGGTATTGCACAGGACAGGGGAGGAGGGGTGAAGGCATGTGGGCAGAGACCAGGTGGTGCCACTGTCCCACAGTGGTCCCCAGCCCCTCTGGGTCATGGACCCCTCAATGGTCCCTTTGTCCCTAGTGCTCCGGGCTCCTGTCCAGGCCTCCTAGGGGCCTGCACTGCTCCTGTGCAGCTGCCCCACACTGTGCATTCCATCCAGGACTGGCACTTCATCTGCCGCCCTCTCAGGCAGCTGCAGACTGAGAGTCAGTGAGGGACAGCCAGAGGGATGGCCAAGCCCTTCATGGGCAGCTCCTGGCTGGGGCCCTTGAACCCCAGTGCCTGGACTACCTAGTAATCACGAACACTGTGTTGCACAGCTCCCAGCCAGACGGGCCCTCTTGCTCTTTGGGTTTGACCTCTAATCCTTGTGGGGAACCATGAGTGTAAGAAAAGTCAAGATGCTCACCCAGCCACCCACCCATCCATCCATCTACTCATCCATCCACCCACCTACATATGCACCCATCCACCCACCCAACCACCCACCCACCCATCCACCCATCCACCCACGCATCCACCCATCCATCTACCCACTTACCCACACATCCATACTCATCCATCCACCCACCCATCCACCCACCTACCCACCCATCCATCCATCCACCCACCCATCCACCCACCTACCCACCCATCCACCCACCCACCCACCATCCATCCACACACTCATGTTTGTTGAGTACTCATATCGGAGGGCTGGCGAGGCTGCTGGCCCTGGAAAGCCTTAGTTGGAGACGGTTGAGGAGCAGACACACATGGGTGGTGGCCAGGGCTGGGCAGCAGGCGGTGCCTCGCAGCGTAAATGAAGTTGTGAAGGAGAGGGACGTGGCTCTGCAGGGTGCCCATGTCTGGTGCAGGACGGCTGAGGACTGCGTCGCCGGGGGTGGGCCCCCAGGGGCTGCCCACTGAGGGAAGGTGAGGCCTGGAGAGCTGTTGCCTGGGGGTGGGGGACAAGGCTGGTGGCCCGTGGGTGCACCCCACCGGAGACATGACCTTGGGGGCATCACCCTCCCTTGGGGTCTCATGAGAAATGCGGAGTCCTGGGACCCTGGGGACAGGGGGTGCCGCCGCACCTGCCCACTGCTCTGTAGTTAATCAGAGGCGCGAGCGGATCTGGGCGTGGGCGCTGGACCACAGACGGGACCTGCGCGCTTGCCCTGACTTCATATCCCTCACGGGTACCTTCCCAAGCAACTGTAGCAGGGTGCAGGCCAGCTGTGCCACCGCTCGCCTGCTGAGGCCCCGGCCAGCCGCTTTGTGGATGCCACTTGCAGCCGCTCTGGTCAGAAGAGCGCGCCCAGGCATGGCAGGTGCTCTGCTCTCTGTCTGCAGCGCTTCACCCATTCTGGGCACTGACGTCGACGGGCCGCTCTGCTTACCGCGTGGGTGTCGGCCACGGGGCGCCTGGCTCGCCTACCGGAGAGCGCCCGCGGCTCAGGACAGCGGCCCTGAGCAGGGGCCCCGCAGCCGCCTTGTGGGAAGGGCTCCTTGAGCAGAGGACAGCCGCGGCTCACGAACCGGCCCCCCAAGCGGGCTGCCGAGTGGAGGCCGTCTGGCGGGGGCGCACGGCCCGGACAGATTTCGGCCGAATTGCCGTGGTTCTGCCCTCCCCGCGGTGAGGGCGTCCATCCACACCCCTGCCAGGCCAGCCTGCCTGCACTGCCCGCTGCCTCCAAGTGAGAACCTGTGTCGCTGCTGGGCCCTCGTTTGTCCTGTGTTGCCCCAAGTGGTGTTGGGCATCTTGTGGCGCGTTTGGGGTCCTTCGTGTTTCCCTCCCGGTGGCCCTCCTCTGCACGCGGAGGGCCCTGGGCCCCTACATGGGGGGCCTTGCCCTCTACTTGCGTGTGGAAGGTGGCTTTTCTGGGGTGTCTCACTTCGCTCATGGTGGTTTTGGCAGTGGAAACTTGATGCAAACGTCTGGACCTTCCCTTGTGTGGTTTCAGCACCCCAGATAGGCCTGCTCTGTCGGGGATGATTCTTACTCCCGACAGCTTCATGGAGTTGTAGGGCCCACACGCCCTGACTCAGCTTTTCACAGCGTCCGGCTGAGTAGTTTTCATACATTCAGAGCCATGCGGCCCTTGGCACTGGGCGGTTGCAGAATGATTTCATATAGGCAAATACCCCCGTGCCTGTGAGGAGCACCCCCGTTTCCCTGCCATCCCCGCCCGCAGCCCCTGCTGAGAGTGGACAGGTGTGCTTCTTCCCTGATGGATTTGCTGCCCGGGCGTATCACGTCTGTGCAGTCAGACCACAGGCCTCCTGAGCTTTCTTCTCTCGCGGAGCATGATGTGGTCGGGGTCCCTCCACGTGGGGACAGGTGTCAGCGCTTCCTTCCTTCTTAGGGCTCGTTTCTGCTGTGAGGGAGCCCGTTTTGTCCATTCACCAACGGACGGACACTGAGGTTGTCTCCAGCTACCTCGGCTGTCACGCAGGTGTTTGCGTGGACGTGTGAGTGGAGCTGCCAGAATCACGGAAAGGCCAAGTTGGATGCCTTCCCACCAGGCGTGCCCAAGCCCTGCCGTTGCTCCTGTGCTCAGCAGCATGTCTGTCTTTGGCTGCAGCCACTGCTGGGTGGGAGGTGGTGTCCTCCTGTGGCTTTGATTTGCATTTCCCTGGTGGCCTATGACACTGAACATCTTTTCAAGTGCTTCTCAGCCATTTGCATATCTTCTTTGGAGAAATGTCCATGGAGATAATTCACCCATTTTAAGAGAGGGTTCTTTGTATTATTAAATGAGTTTTGTTATTAAAAGACTTCCTTACAGATCCTTATCAGATATAGTATTTGCGAAGTTTTTCTCATTCTGTGAGTTACCTTTTAACTTCTTTAAAAATTATATTTTTTAAAATGTAAAAGTACAAGGCGCATTACGATTAGCAGATGTAATGTTGGGGGGCACGGGGAGGGCTGTACAACTCAGTGAAGACAAGTAGTGACTCTACAGCATCTCACTATGCTGATGGGCAGTGACTGTAATGGGGTCGGTGGAGGGGACCTGATGAAGGGGGTAGTTTAATAACCATAATATTGCACATGTAATTATAGATTAATGATACCAAAGTAAATTATAAAAAAATAAAATAAAATGTAAAAGTACATTTTATAGGAGCTCTTTGTAAATTTTTTTTTGAGGTGAAATTACATCACATAACATTCACGATTTTAAAGTGAACAGTTGACACTTGAGTGTCACTTAGTGCATTCCCACCCATTTCCAGCCCCCCTGGAGGGGACCGCATGCCTGTTCCTGGTCATCCCCCAGGCCACCCATCTGCTTCCTGTCTGAGGATCTGCCTGTTCTGGGCCCTGAAATGACTGGAACCTGCACTCTGTTGCCTCTCAGCCCCAGTTTTTAGGCTTGTCACACCTTCCCACTTTCTTGTCAGTGTCCATCAAAGCACAGAAATGTCAGATTTTGGCAATGTTCCGTTTGCTGTTTTTTCTTTTGTTGCTCCTGCTTCTGGTGTCGCAGTCAAGAAACCATTTCCTAATCCAGAGTCATGATACTTTCCTTGTAGATCTTCCTAAAAATAATTTTTACATTATCCCATGATCTGTATCCACTACTTTTATTGTTCAGTTGTGGAAATTAAATCGTTAGCTCAATTGGAGCTTTCTTTGTTCATTAGGATGTCGTGTCCAGCTTGGCCTTTACTCCGGCGTCTCCAGCTTCCTGACCCTACTGATCACCCACCCAGGGGCGTTTCCCACACTGGTGTGAGCTGCTCATGTGTGCTCACACTTCTGTGTCATATGGAACCCAACATCCCATTGGCTTTGCTCCGTGGAGGCAGGCTTTCTGTTCACAATAGCATCATGACAGGTTTCAGCATTGGGTAGGAAGACACTTCATTCTTAGAATTTGTAGGATATTCTTGCTTGTTAATTTTAAAATGAGCTCTAGGAATCATTGCTAGCTTAAAAAAATTCTACTCCTTCTGTTTGTTTTCTTGAGAATCACAAAAAATATGTGGGCCGTCGCGAGGAGAGAACATGTTCTCCATCTCCCTTCCCAGGTCATTGTTCAAGGGCCCGCGGGCACATGTCAGGCGCATGCACACTTCTGAGCCCGCATGCTCGAGCCGTGTCACCCCCGCCCTGCCCCGCATGCCCTGAGGCCACGTGTGGTTCAGGCCTTGCTGGCCACCCCCTGCTCCCCTCCTGACTGACTGGAGGCGTGCTTGCCTGGGGCCTTTGCTGTCTCCTTGCAGGACACCGTCAAGAACTGCCCCAGAGCCCGCCCCTGCCCACCCTTCTTCCCACACCGTTTGGCCCGTCTCCCATTCCTGATGTTTGCAGTGCATCTGCTGTAGAGGGACACAAGCCTGTCTGGGGGGTTTGGGTCTCTAGCCCCTCCCGGGGCCTGGCAGGCATGAGGCACTCACTGGAGTCAGGTCACCACGTGCATCAGCCAGGCCGCGTGAGACTGAGATGGGGTGTCGCCAGCTTGGGCTCCCCCCAACCCTCTCCAGGTCCCTTTCAGTAGGGATGCAGGCCCCTCCCACAGCCCAGCCTCAGAGGCCGGCCATATCCTGGGGACAGGAGGGGCCTGGGAGTCCCCCACCTCGTCTCCTGAGGCTCTGGCCCATCCTCTCTCCTGCAGTTCATGGCCTCCACGGGAACAACACTGCCAGAGACACATATGAGTCCAAAGTCCCCTCCTACTACTGGCCCACGTTTTTGGACTGTCAGTAACAAAGGGGCTTTGCTTGGGTCGCTGGTAAACATCACTGGGCCCTGGTATCCAGCCTTGGGTTACAGCTCTGGGTGGCTGGAGGACCTCGGGGGTGGGTGAGGGCTGCCCTCTGGTGGCTGGGCAGCTGGGCCCGGCTGAATCCCCAGGAGCCCAGAGCTGGGGCCACACAATTGCACAACTCCCTGCCGGCCCATACCCTGCTTGGTCTCGGCTTTGGGTGGCAGTCAGTGGCCGGAGGGAGGGCTGGAGCAGTTGGCAGCTGGTATCCCCACCACGGAGTCTCAGAGTGGACTCCCAGGGCCCTCATGGGGCCCCAGGCCATCGAGGTGCTGCTGAGAAGCTGCTGTTGTGCAGCCCGGGGCTTAGCGGGTGGGATGTGGGGCCAGGGTGGCACCCCTCAACCACAGGGCACCTGGCATGGGGAGGGCAAGCTTAAGAGGCCTTGCGCCTCTCCTAACCTCTCTGACCCAGGTCCCTGTTGGCCCACTTGTGGGTACCACGAGGGGCCTTGCATTCCTGTGCTGGTGTTGGACACGGGCCCCCACCCTGGTGCTCTCCTGGTGCCTCCTGTTCCGCCGTGGCTGGAGGCCCGGCACTGTTTGCAGGCAGGTCCTCCCTCAGTGCCCGGCCTCCTGTCCTCCAGCTGCTCAGGGCGGGCCGAGAGGCTGAGCGCTTTCCTCCTGGGGCCTCTGGCTGGGGCTCCTCATGGAGAGAAAGGGGCCCAGATCCTCTTCCCAATGCCCAGCACTGGAAACTGTGGGGTTCTGGAAGGCAGGGGCGTGAGTGAGGGGCCGGGTACCTGGGTTCTTGGGGAGGAGCAGCTAGCGTGGAGCAGGTGCCCGTTGGCAGAGTAAGGAGGCCACGTGCCGACCTCGTGTCTCCTGGTCCTCCAAGAGGGGCTCCTGGTCCCTCGTCCAGCTCATCATCCTCTCTGGCTCTCCCTCCGGCCTCTCCCTAGACATCCCACAATGGCAGCCCCTCCAGCCCTTCTGAACCCCCGGCATGTGCTCCCACACCAAGACTGGCCCTCAGGGCCCCTGCTCTGCTGCCAGTGTCCATAGATGCTCAGCTGCAGCATGGAGGTTGACGGCCCTTAAACCATACCATGCAGGCCCTCTGCTGCTGGGGTGCTCCCGAGGACCCGACGATTGAATGACATTCCAGGAGAGGCATAGGTCCAGCAGGTGGTCAGAGCAGAGCCCGGGAACTCATCCCCATGTTGGGGGATTCCCGCTCCAGGCAGGCGTCTGCAGGGGGGGCCTGCGCTTGCCCTCCGGAACTTTCCTTTCTCGGAAGGAGGCTAAGGACCAAGCCCTCCCTCCTCCCAGGCCTGTGATGCCCTGACGGCCAGGGGTCCTGTGAGGCCCAGACCCATGGTTTGACCCCATAGCAATTGGTAAACTGACCCCTGTGCAGCTCACCCAGCAGCACCCATGGGCTTGGTTGTCTGTACTGTTTCTGATTCTTCATTCAAGGGGAGCCCCTCCTGGATGTGCAGCTCGGGGATGCTGAGGGGGAAAGGCTGCGGGCAAGTCCAGACACCTTGTGGTACCTTCTTTCCCACCTTATACAGTCGGCTCCCATGTGTCAGGCACCCCTGAAGCCTGGGTCACGTTTTCTCTGTTAGCCACGTGCAACCGCATAAGTGGGCCAGTTCACAGGTGGAGAGACAGGTGGGCAACTCACCTGATGGGCCCCTCTCCTGTCCTGGGACCCCTTTGACCCCCTGTGGGCATGCCTGGGACTGCCCCAAGGCATGGCCCCAGCCCCTCTGGTCTCCTAGGGAACTCTGGTGCCCAGGCCCACCTGCCGGCTTGGGAGGAATCAGCGAGGCCTGGCTATTTCTGAGGCAAGGTTTTATCCCGGGCCACAGGCTGCTCTGTGGTCTGGATTATTTGCATGCGCCCCCTTCTGAGACCATGTCCTTGGGGACACTGGGCAAGTCCCCGTCCCTGCAGCATACGCTTGCAGGGCGTCCCCAGTGACCAGGCAGCCTGGGAGGGAGCACTGACTGACCCCCGGTGGGCTGCACCTTCCGGAAGCCTCCTCCAGAGGAAGGCTTGTGGGAGGCCGCCACTGGCCTCTCACACAGCAGGCACTCTGGTCGTCCAGGCCAGTCCCAAGCAGATGCCAGGCGCATGAAGTCCAGGGAGAAGACCCTCCTCTGGGCTGATATCAACAGGGAGAGCCAGCGATGGGACTGGGCGGTGGGAGGTGACACTTGAGCTCACGCAGAGAGCCCTGCAAAGGTGGAGATGGGCTGTGAATGTCCTTGCAGACTGTGGAGAGCAGGGGAGGTGCAGCAGGTGTGGTTTGGATCCTCTTGTAATCTGCTGGGTGCTTGAGCCAAGCACCCTGCAGGTGGCACGGCCTCCAGGGCAGCAAAGGCCCCGTGGCCTCCATTTCTCCAGCTGCTCCCAGGTGTTGGGATGTGTGGCTGGGGCCTGGCCAGAGTGAGTTCTCTGGACGTTTGGCCTCCGGGCTCTCTCCTGCCAGACCTGCCCATGAGGGCGTGGCCATGCGGCCACTTCTGGCAGCTCCCTTCCTGTGTCACCCATACCCTGAGTTTCGATCCCGACGCCAAGGAAGGAAAGCCGCAGGGGCTCCTTGGTTTGATTCTGATGGTAACCTGCCCCCTTGGCTTCCTGTGTGCTCAGTGAAGCTTCTGGTCAGCAGAGGGCCTGTGGGCACCTGCATGTCAGAGGCCCTGCTGAGAGGGCTCCATGCATGCCTCCTGGGGCCACGGGGACAAAGCCCCACAGATCCCCTGCTTACAGCTGGAGTGGAGCCGGCCTCCCGGCCTGAAGCTGGGAGCCGAGGTGCAGGTGTGCAGGGCGGGTCCCCAGGAATCTCCTCAGCATGTCATCACATGGTCGCCCCTCAGTGTGTCTGTGGCTGGACTTGCCCTTCTGTAAGGGCACGGGTCAGACTGCAGGATAACATCTTATCTGCAACCATTTTTCCCAAATCAGGGCCAATCTGAGGTCCTGGGGGTTAGGACACCAATATGGATTTTTGGGGGGTGAGGGGATAAAATTCAACCCATAATAGCCTCAGAAATCACACAGATGAAATGATAGGCCTGGGTTTGCCTCGGGTGGGGGCGGAGGGGTGTGGGGTAGGCGGGGACCAAGACCACCACAGGAGGCGTGGGACTTCACGCTGGGAGGGTCTGTCCCCACTGCGCTCTGTGGAGAGATGGAAAGAACTCTCTGGGCCAGCTGCTCACTGCATGGGAGGGGACTGAGGCACAAGGGGTCCCCTCCCATGGAGGGAAGGCCATCCTGGACCCCTGGACAGAGTGCACAGTCAGGCTTGGAGGCCGGCCGAGTGTCAGTGATGACCACTGGACGCCAGCACCCAGCATGGTGAGCTGGCCGGCACTGCCGTGCGCTTTGGATTTTGGGCGGTGTCGCTGCCCCCCGGCCTTGTCTGCCTGGCCACCGAGACTTCTGACCTGCTGCATCTCTGCCACCGTGGCGATCTGGTGCTCCTGCCACAGCCCCAGGGTGCCGGGATGCTGCCCTGCCCCTGAGGCCCTGGCCTGCAGGCACCCAGGCCCTGGCGATGGGTGTGTGGGAAAGGGTGCTGGCCTGTGGGACGTCACTTGGTCTCGGGGGCGGGGACACTGCAGACACTCAATGCAGCTGGCCTGGGACTTTGCGGCAGCCCTGCCTGCAGGCCTCACACCCAGTTCCATTTACTGAGACGGCCACCATGCACATCTGTGACCGGAGGCGTTCAGGCCAGGGGCCGGGGGAGTGGCTGACCCACTGTGTTTTCCTTCTGGAGTGATGGAATGTTCTGGAACTGGGTGTGGGTCCTGTGGGCTGCTGCATCTAGCACACTAAGAGGGTGGCTTTCACGGTGTGTGAGATACACCTCAGAGTTCAGGAAGGGAGGTGCCAGGTGGTGACTCCTGAAATCAAAGCTGGTGGCCCTCAGGCTTGCCCTCTGGAGTGTCAGGCGTCTTCCCTCCCAGCGCTGCAGGCTCGCTGTGCTCTCTCCCTAGCCTCCTGAGGGAGCCGTGGATCTGGGCCAAGTACAAGCAGCGGCGGGAGTTCACCCACACGGAGACGCAGGAGCCCTACTCTGCAGGTAAGGGTGGTTGGCGCGGGGGTGGGCGTGGCCTCAGTGCAGCCATCTGTGTCTCTCTGTCCCTCTCCCTCTGTATATTTCTCTGTCTCTGTCTCCATCTCTGTTTCCCCCTCCTGGACCTGGTGGACTCATTAAGGACTTGGGTGACTGGCTAATCGGTCTGACCCTGGGTCCAGCCCATGTGGCCTCCTGACATGGAGGTGAACAAACTGTGCTGAGTGCCCACAGCCGTCCACAGCCCAGCTCTGACTGCGGGGTGCATGTGGGGAGCCCCTGGCCAGGGCCAGCTGCTCCTCGCTGGGGTGGAGGTGCCTCTGCTCCAGGATGGCCTGCAGGGTGAGCATTCCTGGCAGGAGGGGTGTTGACAGGAGGCCCCCAGTTAGGGGCCGAGAGGGCACACTGTGAAGATGGTACAGTCAGGCGGCCAGGCCACTTAGTGGCTCTGTCAGAACCATGGTTTTCTGTTGCCTGGTGCAGACACCTTGTCTGAGCATGAGACCATCAGGCAGGGTGTGACCCGACACAAGGCGGCCCCACCAGCTCACCCCTCCCCTGGGGCAACTGCTTCCTCTGCTCACAGGCTGTTGGCCAGGGGCTCTGGCAGCTCGCATCCCTGGCCTCGCCCCCACCCAAGCCCCCCCACGCAGGCCCATGTGCAGCCAGACTCCTTGCTGTGTCCTAGGCAGCCTTAAGGTGAGGGGTGGGGAGAGCGAACACATGGCCATGCCTGTCAGACCAGCAGGGCAGGTGCACCCCAGAGCTCCTGACTCCCGGGCATGAACACCCAAGCAGTTCATGGCAGTGTGGCTCAGAGGTGGGTGCGGGCTGGGCTGACATCACATCCCCGAGTTACGTCAGGACACTGCTGGTGACAGCAGAGATCAGACTCAACTAGGCATAAGGAAGATGGAAATGGATATCTGGCTTCAGGCACAGCTTGATCTGGGTTGTGTGTTATCAAGACATGTCTGGGCCTCCTGGTTCTGCTTCTCTGTGTCAGCACCCACCCTCTGGTTTGCAGCTAATCCCAGCGGGTCTAGTTTCTATCCCCTCATTCAGGTCCTTTGACAAGCAAGGCAGTGAGTTTCAAATGAAACTCAGGGAAAAGCCTGGTTGGGCTGGTCAGGGCTGGTCTGGGCCCATCACCATGACTGGAAAATGAAGGGTGCCTCCTGCCTGTGAACCCCGAGTGGCCCTCCCAACAGAAGGCGTGGTGTAGGGCCAGAATTGGGGTGGACGCAGGGCAGCAAAGCTACACAGGTCCCCTTCCAGGCATCAGGGAAGAGGGGAGATCTTTGCAGGCACGTTTGGGCACCAGCTCCAAGCGCTTACTGGGCTGGCCTGGGCCGCCTGCCCACCTCCACCATCAGAGGCAGGAGGCAGGAAGACCCCCTTCGGTTGCTCCCTTCCCGGGCCTGTGGCCCCTGTTCTTCCCGAAATGTCCCCGGCACTTCCACTGAGCTGCCAGGCAATGGGACAGAGGGGTGGCCTACGGGAGGGACAGGGTCCTCATGACATGGGTTGGTGAGACCTGACCTCTCTTGGCACCTATGCTGGCTCTCTGGGCCCATGGTGCCCCTGGGCCCTCACTAAGCCACCCTCTGAGCAAGGGCATTGGCCCGAGAGCCCCAGCTGCTCGGGTGCCCTGGCATGGGTGTCGAATGGCCTGTAAACCTCCGGGCTTGTGGCAGCGGCCTCCCACCCACTGCCCTGCACCCAACGGCCCACACATGACCTTCTGGGAGGGAGGGCAGCATTTGGGGAGATGGGACTCCAATCCTGCAGAGCCTCTGCACGGGCCCCTAGACCCGAATCCTGCCCAGCACACAGCAGGTGGAAGGGCAGCAAATCCCCAGTGCCCCCAGCCCCTCCTCCAGCCCCATGTGCGGTGCCCAGCCTTGTCCCCAGCTCTGGGTCCTTCCTCCAGGCCCCCACCCAGGCCACATGGAGGAGCAGCAGGGGATCCCCATGGATGCTTCCTGTCCTGGCCCTCAGTTTGCCACGGAGCCCTTTCTCAAACAGAGGGGCCTGCTCACCCACCATGCAGAAGTTGGGTGTCCAGAAGGAAGGGGGAACACAGGCCTGGGAAAGGCCAGGCACCCTGTGCAGACAGGCCTGGGAAGGGGCTGCCCCTGGGCTGGGAACTCCCAATTCCCCACTGCAAGCCAGCCTGCTGCTCCCCAGCTCCCAGAGTATGAGTCCGCCCTGGCTTGTCACTCCGGGCTGCAGAGCTGGGCAGTGAGCACAATGAAGTGGCCGGCGGGGCTGCAGGGGCGGACCCAGGTCGGTGCTCTGACAGAACTGGAGCTGGGGCAGCTCTTTGTCACAGGAAGGTCATGCTCCCAAATTCACCATGCAGAGCACCTGGCAGACCCTTTGGGCTTTCGAACCTGGGTGAAGGCTAGAGCAGGTGGTGTAAGCATGTTTTCTGTGTGCCCCCCAGTTGCTTCCTGGGATGAGGAGAGAGCGGGAACATCCTGGGGGGACACCAGCAGCTACCTTCTCCAGGGGACAGACCACAGCGCCACTGTGTGCCTGGCCGCCTGGCCGAGGGGCGTGCCCTCCGTGGGCTACGGGCCTGCAGCAGAGCCACTGAGCAGCGCTCTGGAAGGGCCTGGCCCAAAGCGGAAGGCAAGATGGAGAGACCCCGGGTGTGCAGGAGAAGTAGGCTTCGCGGTGTGGTCCGCACCCAACCTCATGCTGAGGGGCGTTAGTGTCAGGGTGGCCAGGTTATGAATGGTGTCATCCCGGGCATGTGCCCTGGGTTCCGTGTGTGTGGCAGCCGGTGACCCCACTGGTCACTGCTGGCACATCTGAGCCCTGTCAGGTCAAGCAGGACCTGGCACCTCCCAAGTCTCCCAGGGCTTGTGGGGGACCAGGATTGGGGGAAGGCACAGGGCCCTGGGCTCCAGCGGATCCCAGACACACAGGGCCAGCCCGGCACCATCTCCTGTGCTCTGAGCCGACACCCTTGACAAAGTTCCCAAATGTGTGGCAGGCGCCTACCCCCTGCCCGGGATAACAGCGCCACTGGATGGAGCTGGAACCCCACCCGTCCCAACACAGGCCCTGCTCACGGCTCCAGGCTCCCTCCCCGCACCATCCTGCCCCGAGCCAGAGCCTCAGTGGTGGCCTTTCACAGGAGGACAATGCCCCCTGTGTCCGGAGGGCCAGGCTGCCTGGGCTGCCCCCAGTCCCCAGCAGACACAGTGCTTCCTGTGTGAGGGACCGTGGCCCCCCTCTCCCTGCTTCCTCCCACTGGCCCTCCAGAGATGCTGTGCAGGGCTGCAAACCCACCCCACCTTTGTCCCGGATGCTATAGGGTAAACAGAGCCCTCTCAGGGCAGGTGGGGCCAGGCGCTCCCTGTGTGAGTGACAGCCCACCCTCTGCCTCAGTTTCCCCACCTGTGTGTCAGGTCGGTGGTGGAAGACTTACCTGAAGCCAGATGCAGTGGCACCCCTGGGTGGCTGATGGGGTTGGTGAATGAGGGTGCTCGGCATGTGTCTGCAGGTGGCTGTGGCCATCTCCACCCAAGAGAGCTGAGCAGGTGCCCCACCTGCCGGCAGTTCTCCACATGAGGCTGGTGTTCACTGTCCTTGCCCCTGGAGCCTGTGTGGGTCTCAGGGTTCAGGGCAGGTGGAGTGGAAGGAGGCCCCACCCCAGCACTGCCAGGTGCCTGGGGTGGGCTTGCACGGCGTGTTGCAGGGCTTCACGAGGGCAGAAGTTGCCCTGGGCAGCCCCTGCAGCTGCCTCCCTCCCTGGGACAGGACTCGACCACTGGGCAACCTTGCCTCTGGGCCCTGGATCCTGGTGCTTGAGCTGCGTAGTCCAGGGCCCAGTCAAGGGCCTGCAGGCCAGAGCCCTGCCCCTGCCCAGAGCCTGGGGCCCATGCGCAGCTGCCACCAAGTTGCCAGGAGCCCATGCAGGGAGCACCCTCACATTGCCTGGACCTCAGACTGCCGGGTAAGACGGGCCGAGAATCAGCCCCTCGCCCAGCCCACCTGGGTCCTGTGTGCCGGCCGATGAGGGCAGGGGTCAGCTGCCTTGGACAGCCCACGCGCTCACACACACAGCCATGCTCACGTGTGTCCACGTGTTCACGTGCCATTTGCAGCCACTACTTAAAGCCAAACATTTGCTGTTCTGGGTGCTGGGCAACATGGGCATGTACTGGGCCCAGCACAGAGATCCTTTTCCAGCCAGGCCCTCAACCACTGTCCCCCGGCCTCTGACCTATCCCTGTTGACCTCGGCTGTTTCAGTCAGATAATCTGGGTGTCTGAGGTGGCACGTGCCAGGGCCTAGCTGGTGTGGGGTGATTCCTGTGGTTGGGAGGGACCCTTTGGACAGTGCCCCTGGGTGGGGCTGAGCTCAAAGTTGTACAGGAGAGAGCAGTCAGCTCCCAGGGCTGGGCCTGTCCCAGCCGCACAGACTTGACCTCTGACTGGCCCAGCCCGAAGGGGCGCTGCTGCTCTGCTCTGGACCCCGCATCAGCCTCTTGGAGAATAGAAACTACAGGCCTGGACACCAGGCCTCAGCCCAATGAGGAGGCAGCTGAGGGGCATGGCACAGGCCTCGATTTCCTCAGTGCCTCTTTAAGCCATGGCTCTATGCCTGGAGGACGCCCACTGGGCACTGCTCAGGCAGAAGCCATGGGCATCGGGCTCTTCTCCCAGCCGGGGAGGACCACCCAGGCCTCGGCACAGAGCACCCTGCCAGCTCTGCGCAAGGCTACAAGGTCCCAGCCCCACGTAGAACAAGGAATGCGTAACTCACACAGGGATGGTGTGATCTCAACCTAGGTACTGACGCAGGATCCCGTCCTAAGAGCTACAACAGACGCGTCCCCTAGAGCCTCCTCCCGTCGTCTATGGCAGGAACCACCATGTCAGGCCTTGGACGTTGCCTTTCGCTTAGTACATCCCATCCGGGTGGGGTTGGCCACTGTGGGGTCCGCAGTGCACTCCTAAAGGGAGTCCCATTGTGCAGCGGCCAATGCAGCCCCAGAAGTTGGGTTCGCTTGTCCAGCTGGTGGTCAGGACAGCCACTCACTGTGTGGAGGCACACGCCAACAGTTTGCATTTCTCTCCTTTCACGTGGGGAGCATACCTCATCTTTACCAGAAATCGCTGACAGGAGGCGCCCATGCTGGCCTGGCTACTCTGGTCTGGCCGTCTTGTGGGTGAGACTGTCTCGTGGGTGTGGTGTGGTGTTGCATCCGTGAAACGCCGAATCCCCTGTGCTGGCCCCAGGCACGCAACACCACAGTGCTTTCCGAGAGGCTGTCTGGCCCCTGCCTCAGCCCCGGCCAGCCCTTGAGGAGAGAATGGCCACTTGTGGCTCAGCCGGGCTCCTGCTGAGGACCAGGCTCCTCTGCACTGTCTCGCCCCTCTCATGGGTCCCGTCGCAGGCACCTCAGGCCTAGGCAAGTCCCTGGACCCTTGAGGCTGAGTGGCTGAGGCAGGGGCTTCCTGAGCACAGCGGAGGGTCCGGTGACACAGAGGGCTTGCATGGCAGGCAGGGGCCTCGTGGCCCAGGGAGTGGGCTGGCTGGGGACACAGCAGAGCTGAACTGAGAGCACGGTCAGCCGTGTGGTCTCTGTGTTTCACTGACCTCAGGCCAGGTCCAAAATCTGTCAACGGCTGGGCCAGGCAGTCAGCCTGGCAAGCGTCCATCCAGAAATGCCACTGCCGCAGAAATACACCAGCTGTTCGGCATCCCAGTGGTTTGCTGTCCAAAAGTACACGTCTGGGAGCCGGACCCGGTGTGGGAAATTTCCCTCCAACCCGTAACTCCCAGTTCTGGTCTGCAGGCTGGAGTGGGCAGGGCTCTGCTTCCCCCTGCTGGGCCCCACAGGCAGGGTGGGCTGGCCACCAGGACGCAAGCAGTTGCCTCTCAGATGCTCTGGCAGGATGCGCCTGGGGTCCTGGGATTAACAGCGTGTTGGGTACTGGTTGGTGCTGGGCGCTGGTAGACCATCCATAAACATCATTACTCTGCTGGCTCAAAAGAAGCTGCTGGCCATGTGCTCCACTGAGTCCACCCTGAGCCAATGTGGGGCCCAGGGAGACTGGCCTTGGTCCACAGTCAAATGGACTTCCAGCTTTGCCTGGCCGAGAAGCCATGCAGTCAGTCACAAATAGGGCCTGGGCTGGGCTGGGGCACATAGAGGGGCAAGCCTGCTGGTGCTGTGGTGGGGCTAGGGTACCGCAACCTTCCCACGGGCCCTGTGTGCAGGCCTCCTGGCCACCAGAGAGGCTGAGACACCACTTGGCACTGTCCCACGACCTACCAAGGCACTAGCTGCCCCCTCTGGACACCAGGCTGCACCTTTCTATGGCTGCATGTCGAGAGCAGAGAAACAGTTCCTTGTCTCTGTGCTGGGTGTTGGGTTTGGGGTTGCCCAGGGAGCCGAGAGGAGGCAGAGGTCGGCCCAGTGGTGAAGTCTGAAACGTGAGCTGACATAGCTGTCAGGGTCTGGAGCTGCTGCGTGAGGCCCAGTGGTGCCACCCCACGTGAGCAGCGGGAAGCTGTCCCCAGAGAGCTCAAAACCCGGGGTGAGGCAGACACAAAGCTGCTGGGCAGCTTCTGCTGGGGCCCGTGGCCCCTGACTGTGACTCCAATGCTGCCCTGGGATGTGCCGAAGGAAAGCGGGGTGCCCTCTGGAAGACAAGGTCACCCCAGGCACAGCAGAAGTGCTCATGACCACTCAGCACAGCCAGCAGCCAGCTGTCCACCTGTGGCTCTGGTCCCACGTGGCACCGGGTCTCAGGAGCGTGGCACAGGCTAGAGCACAGCCAGGCCCCCGCGTGCGGTGGCAGAGTGACAGGGCAGCCGGGGGCGAGGGAGAAGTCCAAGCCCAGTATGGGGCACCCTAGGAGGGGCAGCGCCCCCTGGTGGGCTGAGTCTCCATCTGCTGCCGCCATTGCTGAACATGAGCACCCTGGACTCTGCTCGCAGTTCTGGGGTCCAAGCTCTAAAGCGAGGCATCAGCTGGGGTTCCCCCCGCAGGTCGCATTGCTGCCGCTTCCCCAGGCCTGCGGATCCCCTGCCTCCTTACGTGGACCTGCTCAGCAGTCCAGATGCTCTCCTGTCCCCAGACCCATCTTCAAACCCCCATGTCCCGGCACCATCCAATGCGCCACCCAGGTGCTGAGGACGGCTCTGCCTGGCATGGTGGCGCTCGGACGTCTGCCTAATAATGGCCCACAGACCAGCACTGAGGCCATGCTCGCTGTACCCCCGAAAAGGCGAAGGAGGGAATGTAGCGGCCCAGCATGTCAGGGACCCCCACCCCCAGGCCCAGGGCCGCTCCAACTCCCCGGAGCAGGATGGGTGGTTGCGGCTCCCGCCCTGCGCGGCCTGGGATGTGGCTCCGGCCCTGGGCAGGGAGCCCCGCCAACCCCGTGCCCCTGTCTCCCCAGGGTATCGAAAGGGCTTTCTCTGGAAGCGACTCAGGGATAATGGGAAGTTGTTAAGCTGGAAGTTCGGGCTGACGGAACAAGAGGGGGTCCTGAAGTATTTCAACAGAATCGACCGGAGCCGTGCGAGGGCAGCGCCCTGGCTTCCTCCGGGGGCTCGCGGGTTCGGGATGTGCGGCGGTGCCGCGGCCTCAGCTGCCCTCGCGCAGTGTCCGGGAGCTCTGCGCTGCGCTCCCCCGACGGCTGCCCCAGACCCGGGGGCACCCCCGCCCTCCGCTCCATGGCCGCCTCCTGGGGCCAGGCTGGTTTGCCCATGCGGGGGCAGAATGGCCAACCCTCCCTGGTGGGCGCTCCCGGGCCTGAGCGGCGGGGCTGGCTGCCGTCAGCCGTCACCCCCTAGCAAGCACATATGGAGGTGACCCTGGGACCCCAGGCAGCATGTGGGAAAGGGCGCAGGGTTCTAAAGCTGGCCGAGCGCCTCTCACCCAGACCAGCTCCAGGTCAGAACGTGTCCCCGCGAGTGGCCCACAGGCCTGCAGCACGGGGCGCTGGCGTGGGGCAGGCCAGACAGCCCCTGTCGGCTCGAGCCAGCGGGGCTCTCCCTCCTCGTTAGCGCATCCCTCCTCGTGCCCCGGGCGGGGGAGTGTGGCCGGAGCCTGAGACCCGGAAGCCCAGCCCGGAGAGGATGCATAACTCGCCCAAAGACACACAGAGGAGCTGGCGCGGCCCCGCCCCGCCCCACCCCGCCCGACCCCCTTGTCGCCTGGAGGCTCCCTGCCCCCCGACCTGAGGCCTGACCCTGCTTCCCAGGCCAAGGAGCCCAAGGCCAGCATGAAGAGCGAGCATCTGAACGCCACTTTCCAGCCAGCCCAAATCGGCCACCCCCACGGCCTGCAGGTAACATACCTGAAGGACAACAGCACCCGGAATATGTTTGTCTGCCACGAGGACGGGAAGGTGGGTGCGCGGCTGGGCGCGAGTCAGGGAGGAGCAGGGGCCGGGCTGGTGGGGGCTGATCGGGCAGTCTGCCCCAGGGGCTGCGGATGTGAGGATGGGAACCAGGCTGTGGGGCTGGGAGTGGGGCTAGTAGCCTGCGGCCCACAGACGGGCCAGGAGGCCACCAGCCAAGTCCGTGCCAACGACCCCCAGCCCTCGTGGCCAGTGGGGCACCGGCAGGGCCCCTGGGGAGGCCCAGAATCCATGTGAAGGAGAAAAGATGGCGACTGGCTAGGGATAAGCTGCGCAGTGTCCCGGCCTGCGGCCATCTGCCCCTTCCCACCATCACTTCCAAGGGCAGGGATGGGGGACCCCAGGGAGAACCCCTCGGTCTGCCTTTTGTCTGAGGGCAGGGCTGTTTCCATTTCCCCGCCCCCTAAGTACGTGTGTGCCTGGTTTAGCGCTAGATGTCTACCCAAGGCCTGAGAAACGAGCAAGAGGCTCCTCCTCCCCCATTTCTGCCCCCCGCTTCTGACCCCAGGGAACCACCTTTCAGCTCCCTTCCCTTTCCTTTATTGTGGTAAAATACACACACCACAGAACCTGCCATTTCAGCCCTTTTCAGTCCAGCTCGGGGGCATTCAGCACATTCACGCTGCCGTGCACCAGCCCCTCCGTCACCTCCAGGCCTGTCGGGCTCCCCACACGGACCCTCTATCCCCACCGAGCATCTCTCCCCTCCTCCCAGTCCCTGGCGCCCGCTGCCCACTGTCCCTGTTACCAGCTCCCCCAGTGGCCCCCTGGGAGTGGGTCACAGTGTGCGTCCCCCTGTGACCGGCTCCCCCAGAGGCCTCCCGGGAGTGGGTCACAGTGTGTGTCCTCCTGTGACCGGCTAATGTCACTGAGCATCGTGTCCTTAGGGTCCCTTTGTGCTGGGGCAGGTGCCAGCATCTCCTCCCTGTTTAGGGCTGGATCTTGTGCTGTTAGGACGCTGAGTGCCGTGATGCACGTCCCTCATTGGTGGATGCAAGTTTAAGCTCTTGTGAATAAGCAGCTGTGAACATGAGTGTGAGGGAGCCCAGTTATTCCACTCCTTCATTTGTGTTCCCGGCGGTGGCCAGGCCACAGGGCTAGCGTGTTGCCTTCTCTGGGGAGCCTCCATGCTGCCTCCGCTGTGGCTGCGCCCATCCAGGTTCTCCCAGCAGTGCCTGAGGGCTCCAGTTCCTCCATCTAGTTGCTCGTGTTTTCTGGCTTATTTATTTAGCCCTCCTAATGTTCAAAATTCCCTAAAGCTTAGCGATGTGGCACATCTTCTCATGTGATCACTGGCCATTCCTATGTCTTCTTTGGAGGAATGAGGAATGTTTTTTCAAGTCCTTTGCCCATTTTGGAATTGGGTGGGTTTTGTTTTGTTTGTCCGGTTGAGTCTTAGTCCTCTATATACTCTGGATATCAGACACATGACTTGCAAATATTTTTGCTCATTCTGTGGGTTACCGTTTTACTCAGTGGGTAGTGTCTTTGATGGATAAAATCTAAAATTTTGCATGAAGTCCAGTTTGTTGCTCTTTTACTGCCTGTGTGTTCTGGTGTCACATCCAAGAAATTGCTGACAAGACCAATGTCATGAAAATTTTGCCCTATGTTTTCTTCTAAGAGTTTTATTGTTTTAGGTCTTACAATAAGGTCCTTGATCCATTTTGAGTTACATTTTATATGTGGTATAAGGTAAGGGTCCAACTTCTACTGCATGTGGAAGCCCAGATTTCCCAGTACCATTTGTTAAAACGATGTCCTTTTCCAGCTGAATAGCGTTGGCATCATTGTCAAAACTCATTTGCCTGAGGGTTTATTTCTGGGCTCCTTATGCTACCCATTGGTCATGTCAGTACTGGTTTGATTAGTGTGGCTTTTTTTTTCCCGTGTCCAAAACATTTACTGTCAAATCGGTATAATTCATAGGGCTGAAACAATTCAGACTTTCTTGTGTTGTGGGGTAAAATACACCTACCATAAAATACACTATTTTAACCATTTTTTTATCATTTATTCTGGTATCATTAATCTACACTTACATGTGCAATATGGTTATTAAACTACCCCCTTCATCAGGTCACCCCCACCAACGCCATTACAGTCACTGTCCATCAGTGTAGTGAGATGCTATAGAATCACTACTTGTCTTCTCTAAGTTGCACAGCCCGCCCCGTGCCCACCAACATTACATCTACTAATCGTAATGCCCCTTTTTCCCCCTTATCCATCCCTTCCCACCCATCTTCCCCAGTCCCTTTCCCATTGGTAACTATTAGTCCGTTCTTGGGTTCTGTGAGTCTGCTGCTATTTTGTTCCTTCAGTTTTTTTCTTTATTCTTATGCTCCACATATGAGTGAAATCATTTGATACTTGTCTTTTTCAGCTTGACTTATTTCACTGAGCATAATACCCTCTAGCTCCATCCATGTTGTTGCAAATGGTAGGATTTGTTTTCTTCTTATGGCTGAATAATATTCCATTGTGTATATGTACCCTCTTCTTTATCCATTCATCTACTGATGGACACTTAGGTTGCTTCCATTTCTTGGCTATTGTAAATAGTGCTGTGGTAAACATAGGGGTGCATATGTCCTTTCCAAACTGGGCTGCTGCATTCTTAGGGTAAATCCCTAGGAGTGGAATTCCTGGGTCAAATGGTATTTCTATTTTGAGTTTTTTGAGGAACCCCCATACTGCTTTCCACAATGGCTGAACTGATTTGCATTCCCACCAGCAGTGTAGGAGGGTTCCCTTTTCTCCACATCCTCGCCAACATTTGTTGCTGTTTGTGTTTTGGATGTTGGCCATCCTCACTGGTATGAGGTGATATCTCATTGTGGTTTTAATCTGCATTTCTCTGATGATTAGTGATGTGGAGCATCTTTTCATGTGCCTGTTGGCCATCTGAATTTCTTCTTTGGAGAAGTGTCTGTTCATGTCCTATGCCCATTTCTTAATTGGATTATTTGCTTTTAGTTTCTTAAGGAGCGTGAGTTCTTCTTATATTTTGGATGTCAACCCCTTATTGGAGACGTCATTTATGAATATATTCCCACATTCTGTAGGATCTCTTTTTGTTCTACTGATGGTGTCCTTTGCTGTACAGAAACTTTTCACCTTGATATAGTCCCACTTGTTCATTTTGCTTTTGTTTCCCTTGCCCGGGGAGATATGTTCATGAAGAAGTCACTCATGTTTATGTCCAAGAGATTTTTGCCTATTTTTTTTTCTAAGAGTTTTATGGTTTCATGACTTACATTCAGGTCTTTAATCCACCTTGAGTTTACCTTTGTGTTTGGAGTTATACAGTAGTCCATTTTCATTCTCTTACATGTAGCTGTCCAGTGTTGCCAACAGCAGCTGCTGAAGAGGCTGTCATCTCCCCATTGTATATCCAAGGCTCCTTTGTCACATATTAATTGACTGTATATGTTTGGGTTAATGTTTGGCTTTTCTGTTCTGTTTCACTGGTCTGTGGGTCTGTTTTTGTGCCAATACCAAATTGTCTTGATTACTGTGGCTTTGCAGTAGAGCTTGAAGTCAGGGAACATAATTCCCCCTGTTTTATTCCTCCTTCTCAGGATTCCTTTGGCTATTTGGGGGCTTTTGTTGTTCCATATGAATTTTAGAATTATTTGTTCCAGTTCATTGAAAAAAGCTGTTGGTAGTTTGATAGGGATTGCATTGAATCTGTAGATTGCTTTAGGTAGTATAGCCATTTTGACAATATTTATTCTTCCTTGCCAAGAGCATGGGATGCATTTCCATTTGTTATTATCCTCTTTAATTTCCCTAAGGAGTGTCTTGTAGTTTTCAGAGTACAGGTGTTTCACTTCCTTCATTAGATTTATTCCTTGGTATTTTATTCTTTCTGATGCATATGTGAATGGAGTTGTTTTTCTGATTTCTCTTTCAGTTAGTTCATCATTAGTGTATAGGAGAGCAACAAATTTCTGTGTGTTAATTTTGTATCCTGCAACTTTGCTGAATTCAGATATTGGTTCTAGTAGTTTTGGAGTGGAGTGTGTAGGGTTTTTTATGTACAATATCATGTTATCTGCAAATAGTGACAGTTTGACTTCTTCTTTACCTGTCTGGATGCCTTGTATGTCTTTGTTTTGTCTGATTGCCGTGGCTAGGACCTCCAGTGCTATGTTGAATAACAGTGGGGACAGTGGGCATCCCCGTGTTCCTCCCGGTCTTAGAAGAAATGCTTTCAGCTTCTCGTTGTTAAGTATGATGTTGGCTGTGGGTTTGTCATATATGGCCTTTATGATGTTGAGGTACTTGCCCTCTATACCCATTTTGTTGAGAGTTTTTATCATGAGTGGATGTTGAATTTTGTCAAATGCTTTTTCAGCGTCTATGGAGATGATCATGTGGTTTATGTTCTTCTTTTTATTGATGTGGTAGATGATGTTGATTAATGTTCGAATGTTGTAACATCCTTGCTTTCCTGAGATGAACCCTACTTGATCATGGTGTATGATCTTCTTGATGTATTTTTGATTTCGTTTGCTAGTATTTTGTTGAGTATTTTTGTATCTATGTTCATCAGTTATATTGGTCTGTTATTTTCTTTTTTGGTGAGGTCTTTGCCTGGTTTTGCTATTAGAGTGATGCTGGCTTCACAGAAAAAGTTTGGAAGTATTCCCTCCTCTTCTATTTTTTGGAAAACTTTAAGGAGTATGGGTGTTATTTCTTTTCTATATGTCTGGTCGAATTCAGATGTGAATCCATCTGGTCCGGGGGTTTTGTTCTTGGGTAGTTTTTTGATTACCGATTCAATTTCATTGCTGGTGATTGGTCTGTTTAGTTTTTCTGGTTCTTTCTTGGTCAGTCTTGGAAGGTTGCATTTCTCCAAGAAGTTATCCATTTCTTCTAGGTTTTCCAGCTTGTTAGCATATAGATTTTCATACTATTCTCTTATAATTCTTTGTATTTCTGTGGGGTCCACCGTGAATTTTCCTTTCTCATTCCTGATTGTGTTTATGTGTGTAGATTCTCTTTTTCTCTTAATAAGTCTGGCTAGGGGTTTATCTATTTTGTTTATTTTTTCAAAAAACCAACTGTTGGTTTCATTGATTTTTTCTATTGTTTTATTCTTCTCGATTTTTTTTATTTCTTCTATAATCTTTATTATGTCTCTCCTTCTGGTGACTTTGGGCCTCATTTATTCTTCTTTTTACAATTTCAATAATTGTGTGTTTAGACAATTCATTTGGGATTGTTCTTCCTTCTTTAAATAGGCCTGTATTGCAATATGCTTTCCTCTTAGAACTGCCTTTGCTGCATCCCACAGAAGTTGCGGCTTTGTGTCATTGTTGTCATTTGTCTCCATATATTGTTTGATCTCTGTTTTAATTTGGTCATTGACCCATTGATTATTTAGGAGCATGTTATTAAGCCTCCATGTGTTTGTGAGCCTTTTTGTTTTCTTTGTACAATTTATTTCTAGTTTTATACCTTTGGGATGTGAGAACGTGTTTGGTAGAATTTCAAGATTTTTGAATTTACTGAGGTTCTTTTTGTGGTCTAGTATGTGGTCTATTCTTGAAAATGTTCCATGTGCACTTGAGAACAATGTGTATTCTGCTGCCCTTGGGTGTAGAGTTCTTTAGATGTCTGTTAGGTCCATCTGTTCTAGTGTGTTGTTCAGTTCCTCTGTGTCTTCACTTATTTTCTCTCTGGTTGATCTGTCCTTAGGAGTCAGTGGTGTGTTGATGTCTCCCAAAAGGAATGCATTGCTTTCTGTAGCCTCCTTTAATTCTGTTAGTATTTGTTTCACATATGTCTGCGCTTCTGTGTTGGGGGCATATATGTTTATAATGCTTATATCGTCTTGTTGGACTGATCTCTATACCATTATATAATGTCCTTCTTTATCTCTTGCACTTTCTTCGTTTTGAAGACTATATTGTCCAATACAAGTACTGCAACACCTGCTTTTTTCTCCTTGTTTGCATGAAATATCTTTTTCCATCCCTTCACCTTTAGTCTGTGGATATCTTTGGGTTTGAGGTGAGTCTCTTGTAAACAGCATATAGATGGGTCTTACTTTTTATCCATTCTATTACTCTGTGTCTTTTGATTGCTGCATTCAGTCCATTTACTTTTATGGTGATTATCGATGGATATGTACTTATTGCCATTGCTGGCTTTAGGTTCATGGTCACCTAAAGTTCAAGGGTAGCTTCTTTACTATCTAACAGTCTAACTTAACTCTCTTGTTAAGCTATTATAAACAGTCTGACAATTCTTTATTTCTCTCTCTTCTTCTTCCTCCTCCATTCTTTATATACTAGGTGTTTATTCTGTACTCATACATTTCCTTTGACTGCTTTTGTGAATAGTTGATTTTACTTTTTGCTTTAAGTTCGTATTTGGATGGTTTGCTTTCTTTGCTATGATTTTATTTTCTCTTGTGACATCTTTTTAGCCTTAGGAATGCTTCCATCTAGAGCAGATCCTTTAAGATATCCTGTAGAGTTGGTTTGTGGGAGACAAATTTCCTCAGCTTTTGCTTGTCTGGGAATTCTTTAACCCCGCCCTCGAATTTAAATGATAATCATGCTGGATACAGTATTTCTGGTTCAAGCCCCGGACCCAGCTCTGCTGGGCTGAGTGCACTGGAATGATTTTGTTCTGCTCTTGGGCCCTTGTCTCTTTAAGACTTTTAAAAGAAAAAAGAAAAACCGCCTGCTTTTCTTTTGTCCCGGGGATCTGGCTGAAGGGACCCCCTTGCAGTCCCCATCTCCTATCCTGCTCTTCTGTGTCTCTGATCTCTGATACACCACATGATGTGTGTCAGTGCTCCCGGGGTAGATCACCAGGGCTGGTTATTTGGCGGGCCCATGCCTGCACTCCCTCCCCACTTTCAATCTTTTCCTCCCGCTGGTGCACTGGAGTGGGGAAGTCCTCGGGTCCCGCAGGGTCACGGCTTGGTATCTTACCCGCTTTGGAAGGCACTGAGTTCTCACAGGTGTAGCTGTAGCCTGGCTGTTGTACTGTATCTTCTGGTCTCTTTTTTAGGAATAGTTGTATTTGTTTTATTTTCACAAATATATATGGTTTGGGGAGGAGATTTGTGCCGTCCTGCTCAGGCCGCCATCTTCCCAGAAGTATGATTAGTGTGGCTTTTCAAAAAAATTTTTATTAAGGTATTGATATACATTCTTATGAAGGTTTCACATGAAAAAACAATGTGGTTACTGCATTTACCATATTATCAAGTCCCCACCCATACCCCAATGCAGTCACTGTCCTTAAGGGTAGTAAGATGCCACAGATTCACTATTTGCCTTCTCTGTGCTACACTGTTTTCCCCGTGACCCCCCACACCATGTGTGCCCATCATAATACCCCTCAATCCCCTTCTCCCACCCTCCCACACCACCCTCCTACACCCCTCCCCTTTGGTAACCACTAGTTCCTTCTTGGAGTCTGTGACTCTGCAGCTATTTTGTTCCTTCAGTTTTGCTGCATTTTTGTACTCCGCAAATGATGGCAGTCATAAACCATTTGGCACTTGTCTTTCTCCACCTTATTTATATCACTGAGTATAATATCCTCCAGCTCTATCCACATTGTGCAAATGTTAGGAGTTTTTTCTTTCTTATGGCTGAATAGTATTCCATTGTGTATCTGTACCACCTCTTCTTTATACATTCATCTATTGATGGACACTTAGGTTGCTTCCATATCTTGGCTATTGTAAATAGGGCTGCAATAAACATAGGGGTGCATATGTCTTTTTGTATCTGAGAAGTTGTAATCTTTGGGCAAATTCCAAGGAGTGGGATTCCCGGGTCAAATGGTATTTCTATTTTTAGTTTTTTGAGGAACCTCCATACTGCTTTACACAATGGTTGAACTAGCTTAAATTCCCACCAGTAGTGTGGGAGGGTTCCCCTTTCTCCGCATCCTCGCCTGCATTTGTTGTTCTTAGTCTTTTGGATGGTGGCCATCCTTACTGGTGTGAGTGATATCTCATTGTGGTTTTAATTTGCATTTCCCTGATGATTAGTGATGTGGAACATCTTTTCATGTGCCTGTTGCCATCTGAATTTCTTCTTTGTAGAATTGTCTCTTCATATCCTCTGCCCATTTTTTAATTGGGTTATTTGCTTTCTGGATATTGAGAAGTGTGAGTTCTTAATATATTTTGGATGTTAACACCCTAGGCAGACATATCAAGAAAAAGAGTCTACACACATAAACAGAATCAGAAATGAGAAAGGAAAAATCACTACAGACACCACAGAAATACAAAGAATTATTAGAGAATACTATGAAAAATTATATACTAACAAACTGGATAACCTAGAAGTGAGGAGGCCACAGCTTCCTGGATACACTTGCAGGAGTCCAGGCCTTTCCTCAGGTTCTGGAGCTGAGACAGGAAAGTTCTGCTCCCTGCAGACTCCTCTTACTCTCTGCTTCTGCTTTACCTTCACTGGAGCCCATGTCCTGTTTCCAGCTGATTTGCTTGCCTCATGTCTTGGGTTTTTGGTCTGAATTTTGGCTGGTATGTGACTGGCCAAAGTTGGGTCCTGAGAATGGGAGAGAAAAATAAGAAAATATAAATGAAGTCACATCACTGTGTTTTTAATAAGAGTGGGGTGCTACAGAGAGATGGGTAGAGTTAGGGGAGTCCTATTAGTTTCTGTGAGCCTAAAAATGTTTAAATAAGTGACAGCCAAGACAAAAGCACTCATCAGGCCCACTCTGTTTGACATTAGTCAACGCAAGGCTTTGTGCACAGAGAAGGAAATAAAGCTCGGCCACAAACATGATAAAAATTGGTAAATTAAAAATTGAACTGGTAACTAGACTTTTCATGGTGATCTCTGCAGTGTACACAGCCCAGGGCCCCCAGCAGCCTGGCCAGGATGCCACGTGCTACTCCCTCTAGGAGACGCCCCCTCTGCTCCTCCTGCGGGGCTGCATCCAGCAGCACGTGAGCACTGCTCCCTTGCCTGCTGCCCAGGGAATCTGTTGAGCAGAGGCCCCCTTGCCAGGAGCTAGGTGAGCTGTGAGCTAGCTTGTGGGCTGCAGTCACTCTGGGGAAGATAAGCGCTGGAAATGGTGTATGTGGGGACCCCCACATGGGGCCTGTCCAGGACTCTCGAGGTAATGGGGCTTCCTTATGCTTTCCTTCCAGAGCATTCTCTTTGTCCAGGCAGCAGGAGGAGGTAGTGGGGCAGTGGCTCTGAGGATCTGCCCTGCTCCTCTGCACTCACCCAGCATTTGCCTGGCCCCAGGGCCCCTCACAGAGAATTCTCTACCACCTTACGCACTGGGTCTCAGGCCACTTCCTGGCCTGGCTCTGAGGAAGGGCTTGGGCAGGGGCCCAAGGCCCAGGCCTGCAGTCTCCTCCAGACTGGTGTGCATGCTGTGTGTCCCTCCATGGCACTGCAAGACACTCTCAGAGGAGGCATGGGAAAGAAGCCAGCTGCCCCCCACGCCAGCCGCATTTCTGACCACCTGTCAGAACATCCTGGCTGATAGAGTCTGGTCCTTGGCTGCCTGCACCAGGCCAGCACTCCTCCTGGCTTGTGCTCTGCATTCTCTGAGCTCCCCTCCTGCCCCACCGTCAGTGCACACGTGTTCGCTGGGGCCTCTGGTGTGTGGGTCTGAGGGAGGATTCTGTGCCCACTAAGCTGGAGCAGCCGCCGAGGGGTGCTTCCCCACAGCCTGTTGGGGATCCTGGGGCAGTTGGCAGCACTGGCCTGTCTGTAAACCAGCGTCAGTCTCCACGTCAGCCCGTGTCTGTTCTCTTGTGTCTCAGAGCTGGAGTCCTCCCTGCGTGCCACCTGTGCCACCGCTCTGGGGACCATCCCCGGGGACACGGTGGGTGCCACATGGGGGGCAACGGGGGCACACAGCAGGTTAGGAAGGGCTCGGGGCTGGGGAGTCCCAGGCTCAGGTTCTGGCCACATGGCTAAGGTAGCTAGGTCCAGGGCACCTTTCTTCCCTTCCCACTGACAGATCTGCCCGAGGCCGCGTCCTGCCCTGAGACCTGTGTTTGCATTTCAGGACAGCCTGGTGTACCTGCTAAACCGGGAGTGGCATACGGTGGGCCAGAGGATGCCTCCAGCAAGCCCAGCGTCAGCCTCTCAACACCGGACATCATGCCCCTGCCAAGCACCATCCACAGGCTGCAGCCCAGGGGCAGAGAGCAGGTGGCGACCAGGCTGGTGCTGGAGCCCATCCCCGGGGCACCAGTTTCCGTCATCTTCTTGGAGCTGAGTGGCCATTTGGTGGAGCTGTGCCATGGGGACCTGCTGTGCCTGGGACTCTACTACCTGCTGCTTTTCAAGGACCCGGTGCAGGCCCAGCCGATGCCCGCCCAGGCCCTGGCCACCTCTGGGCTGCGACGCCCAGCTGCAGGCTAACACTGAGCTCCAGGCCCAGTGCGCGCCACCCGCACACGGGCCGCCTCCCCCGGCCGCGGTACCTGGAGTTCCAGCCGGATGTGGAGGACACACTCCTGCAGAGGATCCTGACACTGCGAGCTGGGTGGCAGTGACCACCAGCCGACCCCCGCCTTCCTACTCAGCCTTTTCATCCCACAGTCGGCCCCCCACCTAGAGCCTGGTGCATTTGGGCAGCTCCTGCTCAAGATAGCCAAGGCCATCCAGGAGACAGTCTGGGTCAGTCACAGGGTGGGGCTGTTCGTTTCCCAAGTCCTGGGGCCACAGGAGTAGCTGGTGGGGGCTGGGCTGCTGCCTGGGTGGAAGTCCTGGAGTGCACCCCACCCCAACCCAGACCCGTGCGACCCAGCTTTCCCTGCAGCCCCACACCTCCCAGTCGGCAATCGGGACTAGCCAGGGAGCCTGGGCCATTGGCTATGGCCTCTCCCCCTTGGGGGCTTAGCGGTGGCTTTGTGAGCTCTGGGCTTGTGTCCCTCCATGTGTCCCAGGAATGTGCCAGGTGCCCAGAGCCCTGAGTCCCCACTGTATTGGGCTTGGGTGCCCCAGGCTTCGTGCCAGGGTGGGGTGAGCACCTAGCAGCCCATTGCACAGCCCTTGCCAGCTTGGTGGCGGGCACTTTGTTCACTGCAGGCCTTCCCTCCAATACAGGGTCTCTAGGCCAGGCACCGTGCATGTCTCAGCAGAATTCCTAGTTTTGGGGCCAACAGGCGCCCTGGGTGGTGCTGAGTGGCAGCCCTGGCCTCCACCTGCTTGTGCCGGGACCACCGTGCCCTCCAAGAATACCTGGAACTTACACACGGTCCTTCACAGGGACCTCCATGAGTCTCGGTCATGCTTACCCTGGGGCAGGTGCAGGAAAGGGAAAACATTTGGCTGTGTAGATTCGTCAGATTAAAATCTGCATTTAAAATGTTTCAAACTTTTTAAAAGCACAAGCCACCACAGGCTGCCACACGCACCCAAAGGCTTGTACAGGCAATCTGGGTGGGTTGTGGGTGTCCGGGCTGCATCTCCAGGGTTCCCCGTGTGGACCGGAGGTTAGTGTCCCCCGTGCGGTCGCTTCCCTCCGTGCAGTCGTGAGTACTGCCAGGTGAAGCCCGTCCAGGGCGAAGGCCTGACCGCATCAGGGCCAAAGATGACTGGGCGGTCTGGGACCTAGAGGTTGAGTCTCCATATAAACCACTATCCTTTCCCAGGTCTGCTCCATGCCAGGCACTCACTAGTGAATCACATTCCATTAGATTGCACTCCCGCAGCAGCCCTGATGACATGGGCCCCATGTGCCATGGCATGGCGAAGGACATGCAGGCAGGGGGTATACGGGACTCCTGCAGGAGCGGGGCTCCAGCTCGAGCCTAGTGTCCCCCATCCCTCCCCCACTGCACAGGCAAGGAAACTGAGGCCCACCGAGGCCACCTCCCGTATCCAGGGCTGAGCTGGTAAACCAAGGAGTCTGCCTCCAGGTCACACCCAGCATCATAACCCCTGCCCCGCCCTGTCTGGGCCTTAGCAGCCCATTGTCCAGGTGCCTCTGGAGCACTAATAGTTCTCTCTCTCTGGCCTCTGGTTTCTCACCAGCTACGCAAATGTGCGTGTCTTAGGACCAGTAATGGCCAGCAAATAGGGCTGCACTTACCCAGACAACCTGCCACTACAGCAGAAGCAATTTCTTGATTAAAAGTGGCAGAAAATGTTGGATGAACCTGAGTCCCTGTTGGGACATTAAATGTATTTGTAAATACTCAGCACATAGTAATCTACTTAGTATCACTGTGGCTGACATTTCAAAGTGTGTATATTAAACTTAAGAATAAGAGTGTTAGCAGAATCTTCTTCCTGGTATTTGTAAAATGTCTTTACTCTTTCTTAAATGGCCGATTGTTGTGTAAGCCAGATGTTGTGAATTTCTTCTACTGCAGGAAATATGGGGATCGTACTCAGAAACGCAATGGGAAGATAGCAAATCAGATGGAAACAGACCTCAGAGTGAGCGGTCAGCAGTGCGGGATGTCCGGGACAAATGCCCTGTTTGTGTGTCTGTGGTGTAACATGCGGTCTCATCGAACATGTCCATGGTAACCTGTTTTTCCCTTGCTTGTTTTTCTTTATAATTGTAGGAGAAAACCAAAGAGCTCGCTGAGAAGCAGGCACACCTGTGAGTATGGCCCGGGCCCCGTGCCTGCCCCTCAGCCAGTAGCTCCACATAGACCAGCAGCTCCCGGTGGGATGCCTCTGGTCAGCTCTTTGCTTCTGCACATGGCCCTCCACTCTCCAAGAGGCCATTTCCACTTCTGCAGTGACTGCCCTGGGCAGCTCTGTGTTTGCGAATCTTCTCCAGCATGCCCGTTAGCTCAGTGGGCAAGACCGTCTCTGAGCTTCTGTCTTCACTTCCCCTAATTACTGTGTCAAGGCCAGCCTACTTCTTTAGGAAAATGGTCAACTCCCGATTCTGAGATGGGACAGCGTGTCTACAGCAGTGCCGGTTTCATGGGGAGCACTATTTCTACTCTTCGCCACTGCTGCTAGGACTTGGGCATTAATGGTAAAGACGTGCCCAGCCGGTGACCCAATGGTCCCACTCTTAAGAGGTGCTGTAGAGGAACGCTGCCCCATGGAGGGCAGGGGACATGCGGCAGAGGCCGTTTGTAAGCACAATGTTGGAAGTGACCCACATGTGCCATGGCAGCGATGTGGTGTTTGCTTGGCAGTGGTGAGAGCGGCCGAGCTGCCAGGTGCTGCCTCAGTGCCGTGGAGCTCAGGTCAACGGCAGCAGGAAGGGCACCGGGGAAGGCACCCGCTACATGGTTCTGTGTGTGTGCTCCTGCTTATGGAGTGCGCAGTGCAGCCATCTGTTTACAGAGCACACACAGCCGTCACATCCACGGGAGGGGCCAGCCAGTGGAGGCTGGTGCTGCCCACCATGGGGAAGGCCAGCAGGGGCCGTGGTCAGAGAGGTTGGCCTTGTCCTGGTTGTGGGAACCGCTGCCTGTGAGCTGGATTATCTATGCCTGCCCAGTGTGGGAAGCAGGAGGAAGCTGCACCAGCCTTCCCCTTTCCAAGGGAGGAGCTCAGGCTTGGGACGGATGCAAGCCTCTTTCAGGAGCAGTGAGGTTGTGGCATGCACAGTTGTCCCCAGGCTGAAAGGGAGGCTCTGACCTCCTGTCGTTTGCACACTGGCGCCCCTTGGCCCCTGCTGACAGAGGGGCCGAAGGCTGGTGTGGGGGGTGGCCTCCAGGCTTTGGGGACGATGAGCAGCCCCTGCACGGGGGCAGTGGCAGCTGCATGAATGTGCGGCTTTGCACGGGGACAGTGAGTACCAGGAGCCTGGGGAGTGCACGGCCAGAGACGAGCAGGCATCCTCCTCACCATGCATTGGGTCCTGGGCCCCCCAACAGGGTGGCTTTCCTACAGCCGCTCTGGGCTGTGTTGTTAGGCATAAAAGCAGCCCTGTCCCCATCCCCAGGGAGCTCTTTTGCTTCTTCTTTTTTAACGTTATGCTTCATAGTTACAGAAAACCACAGAACATAACATGCCAGTTGCCTATGAGCCAAACCTTGAATTCAACCTTAACGCTCTGCCCCCCTCGCCTCAGATATTTGCATCCTGGGATTCTTGCAAATAGCCATCAAACTCAGTTAACTGCCTTTTCTGCATCTCTGATCACTGTTTTTTCCCTTGAATCTGTGAACATGGTCACCACATTAGAAGGCTTGCTGAACCATGATTGAATTCCTGGGATGAGACCACTGGTGGATTGTGGTTTAACACAGCAAGAGCCTCGTGCTGTTTTCCGCAGAGGCTGCACCACTTTGCATTCCCAGCAATAGCATGCCAGGGTCTAGGTTCTCCACGTCGTCACCCACTCTGTTATTTTGTTTTCTTGGTGCCACAGGTGCGAGGCGGCCTTTCCTGTGGTCTTGCTCTCCATTTCCTGGTGGTGTGGAGCCTTTGCATGCTGGCAATCTGTGTGTCTCCTTTGGAGACATGTTTCTGCAAGTTTTCAACCCATTTTTAAATTGTGTTATTAGTTTCTTGGCTTTTGAATTTTAGGAGTTCCTTATAAATTTGGGAAATTAATCCCAAATGGTCTGGAAATTAACTCCAAACAATGGATGGTTTGCAAATATTTTTCCCCATTCAGTAAGTTGCCTTTTCACTCTGCTAATGGTGGTCGTTGCTGCATGGAAGCATCTTGGTTTCATGTGGTCCCACTTGTCTGTTTTCGCTTTTGTTGCCTGGGCCTTTGGTATCATGTCCATGAAATCCTGTCCCCACTCAGCGCTCGCCTGAAGGGGTGGGACATGCCCTGCTTCACCTTGCCTGGGCCCTCCAGCATGTGCCCAGGTGGTGTGTACACGATGCTGACCTGCCTGGGATTCAACACGGGAACACCTTGGCGATACCTGGTGGTGTCATTTCTAGTAGAAGCTTGTCCCTTTGAGCTCCGGGTGGGACTGAGAAGGTCAATAAACATTGGAAACAGAGTGGAATTAGGCTCTGAAGAGCCAGAGTGACCTTTACAGCATGCAGGCCCTTACGCCTGCGTGCACTTGGGTACGTGACCCAAGCCAGCATGGAGAATGCTTGCTCAGAAGGGAGCAGGACTTGGACCTCTGCCAGGGGAGTGGGCAGCCTCGCTGGCAGTCCTGCTTAGCAGGAGAAACAAGGAGACACAGTCTGAAGCCAGTCCCTTCCTCCCCAGAGCTGGAGAGAGAGAGGTCACCTTGTTTGTGGACAAGTGAGGTTGTGTCAGGGAGAAGAGCAGAACTATAACAGGAAGGGAAGCTGGGGGAGGGAGTCCAAGGTCACCATGTGCACTGCACAGCAGCGGACAGGCACGGAGGGAAAAGGCCTCAGCCCGCCCAGGACGCTTCCTCACGGCCCTGCCACCCATTGACCCCAGGGGCTTCTCCCATGGGCCCAGCTCCCCAGCAGCCCTGGTGCCATGGTCACTCTAACCATGAGGCCCTGAGCTTCTTGTGGCAGTCACAGTCTGGCCCAGTGGGATGACAGAGCCTGCACACAGTGGGGGTCCTCGGGGCAGCACTTTCCTGGTGTGATGACCGGCAGCTTCCTGGTGCACCCCTCAAATCCACCAGTAAGGGACACTGCATTGCTGAGGAGTGCTGGGGCCACTGGACAGCCAGCCCACTTCAGCCCCAGACACACCCGTTACATGTGGATGGTCTGGTTTGCTTGTGGACACCCCTGCTCAACCATCAGGATGGCACACATTTATGGCCATGACAGTGCCTGACCCAAACACTTGGCTGCTGGAGCCCAGGCCCCATGCACTCTCAGTGGGGCCTTCACAACAGAGGTCAGCTTGCGTACAGCTGAGCGGGTGTGACCAGATGAGTCCTCCCAAGAAAGACGTGTGGTTGGCTTTTGACATGGAGTAATTACCAGGGAGCTCAGCGCTGCCTCAGAGGTGGGGTCAGGACAGTACCGGGAAGCTTCTGTCCTGCAGCAGGTGACTCACAGACACTAGGCCCTGCAACCGGCGGCTGGTGCCCCAGAGATGCAGTAGAGGGGCTAGAGTAGATATGAGCTCGGAGGAAGCCCCGTGACCACGGAACCTTCCAGTGAGAAGGCAGGCGGCCTTGACTTTGCTGCTGTCCTGGAGAGGGAGCACCGAGGCTCAAGGTGGCTGGCCTGGGAGGGAGGAGCCCTCGTGACATGTCCGCCCCGGAGTGACCGTCCCCCACCGGGTAATGAAGATTAGGGCCCAGCTGTGTGCTGGCTGCTCTTTCTGTTTTAACTAACTGGACTGGGCGTGCCCCTCTGTGGTGAAAGAATCAAACAGTGTGAAGAGTTGGTGATGTAAACCCCACCCCACACCCCCAGTCCAGCGCCGGACGGTCTCCGAGGCGGCCTCCACCAACTGTCGTTCCAGGTTTTCCTAACAGTCCCTCTGAATCTCAGCGACACTCTCGGACACACTCCCGGTGCTCCTGCCTCTGTGTTACCTTTGGGCTCCTGCGGGAATGGAGCACTTAGTCTTGGCTATGCACCTCCCCAAATACTTAACATTACTGTCTGTGTCTCCTGTTAACTACATTGTTCACTTAAATAATGTGCTGCGAGTCATCTCTCGTACTTGAATGCCACCCTTACTCGGGTTTCTTGTCCTCACAATGTGGCCTGTCCTCCCCCTGTGCACACACCTCCCCACATCCTGTCTCAGCACGTTCACGGCTGCCTTATTACCTAATTCCAAGAGACATGGTATGAAAAGAGTGTCTTTAACAGAGTCCTTGAGCAGTGGCCGTGGCCGGGGGCTGTCCTTCCTGCTCAGGTGTCAGGCATCAGGCTGGAGGCCATGCACTGCTGCCTGATTTCCCCAGCCTGAAATGGGAGGGTGACAGAAGGTAGCTCTCCTGTCAGTGTCTGCTGAAACGAAAGTCTTCTGTGCACAGAGTAGTGGGCTCGGCATCCTTGGGGAGTGGTCCAAGTGTAACTCTCGTCTGTCTCTCTTGGTAGCCAGGAGCCCATCTCCTTGGGCAGCTTCACCATGGCTGGCCTGGTTCCAGACCTGCAGCACATTCTCTTCTGGATGTCCAACTCTTTTGAGCTTCTGTATTTCTTCCAGCAGAAGTGCCCGCTCTACATGCAGAGCTTGGAGGACAACCCGGATGTCACAGGTACAGCGGGCTGGGCAGTGTCTTCTTGCCATCACAGGGTGGGGTTGGCCATGGGCTAGGCGGGGCCCCTCTGAGAGGGAGTGAGGCTGGAGGTACCGCTTCCCTGGTGCCTCATGGTTGGCAGCGGCCATCTCCGTCCCACCACTTCACATGCACAGTGCAGGCCTGCTGTGTCCTGCTTGGGGAGGAGGGGGCTCACAGGACCTGGCGGGAAGAGTGCAGTGCATCAGCATCACACCAGCACCCCTGACATGGCAACGCTTTTCCAGAAAGGAGGCTTGGTGTGCTGGGAGCCATTAGAGTGCGTGGCTTGGTTGTGGGGCGGGTGCGTTTTAGGGCTCGTGCACTCCAGTGGGAAGTGCTGTGGCACTCAGAGGCTGGATGGGCAGTCCCGGAGGGCTACACAGAGAGGGTGGCATTTGGTGGAGCTCTGACACCTGGGTGGGGATCTCAGCCAGTGGTGTGTCTGACAGGTCTGGGTGGGACTGAGGTGAGACCTGGGATGGAGCTGATGGAGCTGGTGCAGATGTGACAGCCAGGCACCCAGGGGCTGGGGCCACAGTGTCATGTGTAACAGCCTGGCTTGGCCCCAAACGGCCTTTCTCCTCTGCAAAAGCAAAGCCCGCCAGATCCCTCCCTGCTGTCTGTGGGGCCTTGCCCAGAGGTTGTAGGAATCTGGACACGTGGCCTGGCGGCCTGGCTGCTGGGGTCCCAGGCTGCTATGGAGGCCGCACCTGGAGCTTGGGAGGGAAACCGGTGGGCAGGATGGGCTGGCCCACCTCCCCAGGCTCTCGCTCTGCCTGACGCTGCACCCCCAGGGTCTTTGCTCAGCCGTGTCTCCCGGTGTGGCCACGGGCTCTGTGTGAAAGAGCAGTGACCACCCAATGTCAGCCTCATGCTGACTTCCCAGGTGGGGGCCCTGTCGCAGCCCTGGTACCGATGGGCTGGCTCTCTGACCCAGAGGAGCGGCTCCTGGGGCCCACGGGGCTGGGGTTGGTCTGTGCAGCTCACTGTCGTACTAGAACCTCTGGGAGGCTGGGCCTCAGACAGCTGCCAGGAGCCGGGCTGTGGAGGCTGGCTGGACCAAGGGCCGGCTGGGCAGGGAGGCCTGGTCAAGCTGAGCTAATGAGGGAAGGGGGCCCCCGTGGGGTCTGAGCAGGGCCCTTGGGACTGTGTGGCGAGGGAGGTGGGCCGTGGGGCTGACTGGCCTTGTCATGGCTCCTGAGTGTTGCCCAGCTGCACAGTGAGGAGGGCCTCCTGTGGACATGTGGAATGGAGAGCCAGGTCCTTCTGTGTCCCTGGGGGCATTCCGGACTTGCTGGTCTGTCGCCTCCAACCTTGTTCCCCGGGGTTGGGCTCTGTGAAAGGTGACCGACAGACCTCTTCCCAGAGGCCTGGATCTAAGCGGACCTGTTGTCTGGCTTTTCCCCTGAACATGACCTACAGAATGTCACCTGCAAGGCTCCATGTCCCTCTCCTGAAACCCACTGCATCCTCAGCACCTCCAGCCAGCCAGGGCCCATGCTGCATACCCCTCATTGCTTCTGAGCAGAGTCTGGGACTTGGCACGGCCAGCGAGTACCCAGGCCTCTGGCCTGTCACACATGCATGGTGTCCTGTGTGAGATGTCAGCAAGTCGGGGTGGTGACAGGGAGCCCCGTTTATTCTGGCCTGGCAGGGGCCGCAGGGAGAACTGGCTCCCCAATGAGACTTCCTGGCATGGAGCTCACAGGCGCCTCCTGCTGGTGCTCCTCTTCGGGCCTGACGTAAGACGCTGCACTGAGAAGCTGCAGCTCCCGGGGCTCCCACGGGCCCACTTCGCCCTGGCTGGGCTAGTGTGTCCTGCACGGGGCCCTGCATCTGGGAGTCCATGAGGAAAGCTGCTTGCAGTCGATGGGGGCTCTGCTTCCTCTGCTGCCTCTTTTAGGAGGAAGTTATTTTTGGTGCAGATCCCAGGGCTCTGGAGCCTCGGTAATGCTGGGAGAGCAACCATGTGGACAGCCAGGGTCCTGCCCCCACCCCAGGGGCCGTGCAGGCACGGAAAGCCACAGCATGATCTGAGTGTCCCAGAGACGGTGTCCCGTGTGGGGCCGGTGCTGGAGAGCTCACAGGAAAATGACATCAGCCAGAGGGCAAAGGCCAGAGTAGAGTCAGCGTTTTGGCCTCCTGACCTTCAGTGGGAAATTTCTATGGGAAGGATTCTGAAAACAGATGTTGTGTCCTGAGCCCAGGACACCTCACCCACACAGGCAGATGGAAGATCGGCCCTTCCGTGGGTGGGGGGTGGGGACGGAAGGTTGATTTTATTCCCTTAAAATTCTCCTGGATGTCTTTGTGGCTGTTGGTCGGGGCCTGTAGATCTGGGGAGTCCTAAGTCCTGAGGCCCCCAATGCTCTGAAAGGCTGGCTGGGTGTCCACGTAGCTGGAATCCCAGCAGAACCACAGCAACAAGCATGTCAGCTTGTGTTCAGTGACGTCTGGGAGACACGCGTGGCCTCTGTGCCTCCTCCTGCAGTGCCCTCGCCAGCCCGGGGCCATCAGCTCCCCGGGGGTGTTGGTCTGCTTTCCCAGACAAGCCTATGGCAGAGGAGGCCTGCAGTCAGTGCCCAGGCCTGACATCCAGGTCCCGCCAGTGACAGAGTGTGGAGTTGGGCTTCTCGGCCGGCTTGCCCACTGGCTTCTACAGGCTGTCAAATATGTTCAGTCTGCGTGGGCTCCGGGGAGAAGTGGGCCAGCCTTGCATGTGTGTAGCCCAGAGCCTTCTGGAAGAAAGGAGTGCTCCAGCCAGCCCACACCCAGCTGCCTTTTAAGAGCCTCTTGTTCCCTCAGGCCCAAGGCCCCTCAAGTCACCCAATCTGCTCTCCCCCAGTGTTCAAGGAGCAGCCAGACCCCACCAGCATCCCAGATCAGGCCCCCATGGAGGTCCCAAACTAGACCCTGCAGGGTGGGCTCTGGGGGGAGCCCTGGGGGCTGAAGGGCCCTTAGTCCTGGACGGAGAAGCACCATGAGCAGAAGGCCAGGCAGGCCCAGGGTTTGCAGGGGCTGGTCTCCATGAGCTCACAGAGCATTTCCTTCCTGTTTTTCCAGAGTGAGGAGGCGGAGTCGCTGGGCTCCTGGGGGCCTACTTAGTGCTTGGGCCCCTCAGCCCCAGTCCCTCCCTCCCGGCCGGGCCCATGCTGCACGTCACTCCAGAGACTGCTGCGGAGCACGCATTGAAAGGGAGCCTCTGGGGACGGGCTGAGGCATGGGTCCTGTAAGCGTCCGTGCCTTCAGCGCCAGACACTCCACCGCCACTTGCCTGTGGGTCCTTGTGATGAAGCAATGAGTGCTGTGAGAAAGGGACAGTGGCTGGGAGTGACGGGAGTCCACACCCATCCCCCTCTGCGTGCTGGCAGGGCCCCAGGCACCGAAACCCAGGGTCCCCTATGCATGCTTCCCCCTGCTGGGGTCCCTCTGAGTGTGCAGACACTGTCTCCAGTCAGGCCTCCTGCTATTGCAGGCACCTTCTCCAACGAAGGAATCACCCTCAGGGCCCTGGCAGGCCCCCTGCCAGCACCCCCCCACACACGCACCAGCAGTGAGGCAGTGAGACTCCAGGGTCTCTGCCTTGGGCAGAAGACACAGTCTCCTCCCTGCCTCCTCCACCCAGGATGCTGGTGGTGGGGTGCAGGATGTAGGCAATATGAGTTTCTCCCGTTTTGAGAAAATGTCATGGTTCCAAGGACATTTTTCCATGACATCTGCCACACGATTCCATGACAGGACTTCATGTGCCCAAGTCTAGTGCTCCTGAGAAGCTTTGGCCTGATGTCCCCCTGACCTGTGTCCTGAGTGAGAGGTGATGTGCGGGGCAGTGAGGTTCAAATGGAAAAGGATTCCAGAATCTTTTACCGAGCTTCTGATGTGCCTGGTGTTGATGCAGTACTGACGTGCTTGGAAGCGCGATACCTGGACGTCTTGACCACCTCATCCCACATCTCAGGACACCTGTGGACCCTTCAAGAGGTGTGGCAGGCAGGGCTGTGGTCAACTTGGCATGCTGTGTGCTTTCGGTTTATCACATTTTTCCAAACACAGGATGGGAGCGTTGGTAGGTGCCTCATTTGGCCACCAAGCAGGTGTTCGGAGCCACTGCCCTTCCAGGAGTGTCCTGCATGCACTCCAAGGCCCAGCAGCCCCATGCGTGATTGGTGACCAGCTGTGCTGTCTCCCACAGGCTCCAGGGAGTCGCTGCTCTCCTGCACCCACACAGCCAGTGGGGAGGCCATGGCACTGCTGGAAGAGGCCATCCTGCGTGCCTTCCAGCAGTGCATCTACTACGTCTCCAAAGTGTGCACCAGCTGCCCCTGGAGGAGGTGGGCCTGCTGTTCCTCTCAGCTCTCCATGGGAATCTGGGGAGCCAGGATGGGGTGACGTGCTCCCCCACCTGCTCCCCAAGGTTCTTGGGCCCAGAGTCCCCCAGCTCGGTGTCCCAGTCCTCGCCTGGCTCCTGTCACTGTCTTGCAGATGTCAGAATGGTTGGGGCTGGCACTGGGGTGGGTAGAGAGCTGCTGGCTGGCCCATGAAAGGCAGTGCTGGCTACGGGTTGCAGCCCCCTGGAGTGCATGGTGCAAGGGACAGCCTGCTTCTCCAGGCTTTTTGGGGGTTCAGTCTGATGGTGACAGCCAGCCTGGATTCACAAGCCCAACTGTGGGAGACCCCCAGGTGCCCCACACTGGGACTTACTCCAAGGGCCAGAGCTGGGGCTACAGTGTGCTCTGGAGGGCCCTGTGGCCCTGTCCCCTCCCCTGGCCCTCCAGCTTGCCCAGGGGACCACCAGCCCCATTTTCATCCAGTAAAACCCCTCAGAGGAAATGAGAGCAGTGAGTGACCCATGCATAACCCTGGGGAGATTCCAGCTCCACCCTGGCACCTGGGCACACCTCCTGGGGTCATCTGCCCATGGGACATGAGCCCACATGGGCCCACACCCCCAGGCCCAGGAGCTCCTCTCTCATGGCCCTCCCAGAACCCTGAGACCTGCTGAACAGGTTGTAGCCGGCATTGCCCTCTCTCCCCAGTCCCTGTGTGTCCGCCTCCAGCCCCGCTCTAAGGCCCCCCTTTCCTGATGGAGCACTGGAGGAGCTGTGGTTTGGCCTTCCAGTGGCCCGAGGTGCTCCACCGCATCGTGTCCATCTATCTACCAGGCTGCCCTGGGCCTTCTGCAGCAGCTGCAGGTCCACCCTGAGATGGCCTCCCAGTTGAAGCCCTACCTCTTCTTCTCCAACACGCTGCTCTTCAGCCAGCTCCTGGACACGGGTGAGGGCCTGGGGCTGGACCCACATGCCTGCAGCATGGCTAGCATGTCCTCACCGGAGGCCTGTGGGCTGAGGTTCCGAAATGACTCCTGAGGATGGCTGTCAACCAGGTCATCTTGCTCCATAGGGTCCGGGCTGGTGGATGCGGTGGGGTGTAGGGGCAGGAGGAGGGCAGGAGATGTTGCAGAGTGTGGTCCTGGAGGAGAAGGGAGGGAGGAGGGAACGGGCTCAGGGAAGTGACATGACCTTTGACCTGCCTCCCTGCGCCCTTTCCCCCCACTGCAGACTTTTCTCCATCGCTCTGCCCAGGGGTGCAGGGGACATTTCCTTCCAACCAGAGCCCCTGCATTGGGACAGGAGAGCAGGGCCCAGCCCTCGGCACACACATATAGCAGTGGGAGGCTTCAGAGTTATCTGCAGGCAGGCCCGGTGGGAGCGCGGGTCACAGCTGGAGGCCGGGACCATGTCCTTCTGCACTTGGAATTCCATGGCTATCACAGCCCCTCCCGCCCCCACCCGAGGGGCCCAGAGCAGACCAGTTGCCTTAGAAACCCATGTAAGTTCTCCCGTCCTCAGAGGCATAGCAGTGGGAAGACAGGGCTGGGGACCCGCTGGGCCTGGCTCCCTCTGCTGCACCTTCTCCACGAGGGCAGCTGGGCATCACTCCCTCCTTCCACCCAGGCCCCCCTCTGAGTTGCTTCCACCTGCCCCGAGGAGCCCAGGCCAGCGGCGGAATTTCAGAACAGGGTACCCAACCCCCCGAGCTTCCAGAGAAGAGAAAAGACGTGTCCTGAAGGTGTGTGGTGAGAGCAGTTCCCAACTCATGTGGGCAGCTCAGAAAGCTGGGGCAGAGGAGCTGCCTGCCAGGTTCCAAGCCCGCTGATCCAGGCTGGAGCTGTGGACCGAACTCATGCCGTGGTGCAGGCAGAGCAGGACGCTCCCCTGGTAAGGTCAGCGGCAGCCCCCCAGGCATCCCTTCTGGGTAGTGGCCAGAAGGCATCTCACAGCGACGAGGGGGTGCCTGGAGGCAGAAGAAGGCGGCCAGGCCACCAGGATGGGAGCCGGGCCCTTCAGGCTGAGACAGAGCCGCCATGAGGCTGCACCAGCTGTGGAGTGATTTAGTCACATGAAACAAACCTTCAGCTCCCCGGGTGCCTGTCCTTCTCCGTTAAAAAGGCTTTCCCAGTCCTGAAAGCGCAGAGGCAGTCTGTGTTGCCTACTGGATGCAGTTTTTGCCTCCATGCACATCCTAATGGACCAGGTCTCATGTGCGTGTGAGGTGGGAGCCCTGTTTCCCTTGATCCTAATCTCCCGGCGGCTTTTCCCTCCTTTCCCTCCTTTCCCAGCCCTGCTCATGTCTGATGAGGGGCATGTTCAGTGGACAAGGCATTCACTGTGATGCCTGCTGGCCTCTCCAGGAATGGCCATCCCAGCGGGCTCTCCACCAGACACCCATGAGCAGCCAGGGGCGAGCTGCCTGCTGGGGTGTGGCCCTGCTCCACAGGCTCTGACCGCTCTGACTTCACTGCCTGCCTGGACCCCAGGGACCTGGTTATGCTGACCTGGAGCCCTGCTCCTACCTCTCCTTCCAGAGCCACCCTGGGTGGGGCTGTGCTGCCCTGGGCCTTTGAACGTGAGGTCCTCCTTTTCACCCAGATGAGCTGGGCAAACCTGTGGGCTGCCTTCCCTGCCTTGAGCCCCGCCCAGCTGCACTGGCTGCTGACACAGTACCAGATGGCCTCGGCCATGGGCCCTATGAGCACCTAGGAGCCGGGTGTCCAGGACAGCCCTGATGCCTTCAAGTCAGGTGAGCCCTCCTCCAGGCAGGAGCAAGGGTCCTGAGGGCTGTGCTGGAGCAGTGGGAGTGGGGGCTTTGAGGGCTTCCTGGAGGAGCTGCGGAGCAACTGCACTTCTGCCCTGCACCGCCTTCCAATGCGGTTGCCCTGCTCTGTCCCCCCCTGGGAGCCGGGGACCCCCACAGTGGGGGCTATGTCCCAAGCCCCAGGCTCAGGTTAGAGGTCCCCCGCGTCCTCCTGGAGCCCGGGATGGGGTTTTCACCTGGTACCTGGCCACTAGGAAGAGAGCAGAGTCTCCACACAGGTTGCCACCTTACAGACCCCTAGAAATGTTCCTGAGCATGCCTGGCATGCACACACAGACACACACACACACACACACACACTGTATATGTGGATACAGACATCCATATATATATGTTTATGAATTAGACACGCATTTCTTGACCTGCATGTTACATACAACACAAAAAAAATGGAACGGAAAGGCTGGTAGGAGATACTGATAGAAATTGGGCTTCCCCACTGTCCTGGTCACCTGCATGCTTGGCCTGGACTAGAGGGACTCTGAGCGGAACTGTGGGCTGCCCCTCCCCGTTTTCTGAGCACTGTGTCCGGAGGTGCTCATGTGCAGAGACCAACACGGGCCCAGGCCACGGGAACCAGGGGAGCGAGCAGATGCACGGGCTGAGCCCACTAGGCTCCCGGCACGGGCAGGGGGCGGGCAGGAGGGAGCACCGGGGCGGGAGTCCTGGAGAGCAGGGCCTTGTTCTCTGTCCAGAGCTGGGGTTAAATGCTAGGTGGTTGCTGGGATTCAGAAGGGACGAGAACGTGTCATGGGCAGGCGCCCCTGCTGGATCCCCCACTCACCGGTCCTTGTCAGGCCTGTCTGCTGGTCCTGGGTTCCCACAGTGTCAGGCGGGGGTTCAGGCAGGCCTGGCGAGGGGCGGGCAGTTTCGTCTGCACCAGCCAGACATGCCCTCCTTATCCCCTGCCTGCCGAGGATGTCCTGGAGTCCTATGAAAATCCCCCACCCATTGTTTGGCTGAGCCAGGGCTTCCAGGTGGACTTAGAAGCCGACTGCCTGGACGACAGTATCTACCAGCATCTGCTCTACATCCGCCAAGTCCTGTGGGGCCTGCAGAGAAGGCCTTCCCCAAGTGGTGGACCTGCCCAGCGGGGATGCCTCGATGTGCCCCAGCTGAACGCCCTGTCCTGGCTCTGGCTTTGATCACTGGGGCGGGGGAGCTGAACATGGAGGCAGCACCTGGCTGCTGCCCCAAGGGAAGAGGCGAGCACGAGTCCCCTCAGTGTCAGGCAGCATGGTGTCTGAGCCCCTTCTCCCTGCCCCCACCAGGGCCTGTGCCACACCACCCCTGAGGGACATCCTGAGAGCCAGAGCTGCCCCCCGGCTTCCAGGGCCCCTGGCCGAGGAGCCTTTGCAGCTGGCCCCATGGGTTTGCTTCCTTCTGTGGGGGCTCCCCATGCACAGCGCCTCTCAGTAAGGCAGCCAGCCCCCAGCTGGGCCCCCACATGCAGACTCCTCTTGCCTGCTCACGCCCCCCAGCACCCAACTTGGCCTAAGGCCTACTGCCCCTAACTGGCCCGAACCCGACAGCACCCGCGGGATGGTGTTCCTGGAAGTGGGGAGGAATGGACCGAGTGGCTTTGGGAGGCCACCTCTGGAAGGTGAGGCCCACCCCCACCCCCAGACTCACGGCTGCACCTCCTCGGGTCATTCCACCCACAGGCCCGGTGGCATGTTTGTCCAGGCTTCTCAGTACCTACCTGCTCTTTTTCACCTGTATCCTTGGGCATCGGAAAGTGATGAGGCCCGGGCAGTGGGGTCCCCGGGGGGCTTGAGGGTGTGGTTCCACCCAGGGTAGAGGCAGGGATGGCTCGGGAGATGTGCATTCAGCGTTGGGGATGAGGCAGACACCAGATGAGGCCGAACTGAGGCCGCTGGGCGCAGGGAGACAGCATGTGCTCGTGTGTGCATGGCTGGGTGGGCTGCAGGTGAAGCAGATCAAGGACACAGCCGCCCCTGCCAAGCCCAGCAGGCACGTGGCGGAGCTCCTGCAGTGGCGGGATTTTGTCCTGAGGACAGGGTCCCCTGGTGAGCTGCTGCTGAGGTAAGAAACCTGCTCAGGTGTGCTGGGATCAGAGCCCCAGGGCTGTGAGGAGGCCACTAGGACGAGGCCCCGGCTCTGCCAAGGCCTGTCCTGATCTCGTGGGGGCTGCAGAGCCAGAGAGAGCCCAGCCCAGGGTGGGGCAGGCTCCCTGGAGTCTTCATGTTGCTGGGGACTGGGGGCAGGGGGCCCTCGATTGGCAGGGTGCTTAGAGGTGCTGGGAGAGGGCAGGGGTTAGGGGTGTCCTGGGAGGGCAGTCTCAGGCACGAGCCTGAGGAGAGCCCTCTCTCAGCCTCTGGGAACAGCCAGCCTCTGATGGGCCAGTATCCTGGGGCAGCCACGGTGTGGGACAGTGTCCCTTCCAGGCACATGGGATGTGACCCACAGCCCCAAAGTGGCATATCATTGGAGCTGCATAACCCCTGTGAAGAGGTGGCTGTAGAGGACACCCCTGGGCCCCTCACCCCAGCCCACCTTTTCTTGCCCCCAGGAGATTGTGCATTCCCCGGGGATGACCAGCCCCCTCCAGCCCCCTGTAGTGGCAGCTCCAGCACTGAGGACTTCTGCTATGTGTTCCTGGTGGAGCTAGAGCACAGCCCCTCTGGCCTGGGCATGGGCCTGATCCATGGGATGGTGAGGCCTGCCCACTCCTGCAGCCCTGGCCACTTCCTGTCGAGGGACTGCATTGTGTGGACAGGCCTCCAGCATGTGTGGTCACCACGAGAGGATGGCGAGGAGGCCCAGCGAGGGCTTGGGGCAGGGGCTTCTCAGGGTCATCTCGGTAATGTGAGAGAAGGGAAGGGGTCTTGACATGCAGCAGCTGCTCCCCTAGCCTGCTCTGCTGCCTCTGCTCAGACGTCTGTGCCTGTCCTGGGCCTGTGGGGACATTGACATGTGCAGGTGTCCTTGCAGACACACTGATGATCATACAAGTGAGCCCTTCTGGGGATCCCCAAGCAGCAGGGGTCACAGACCCCTGAGGCTCTGCTTCTCCCCAGCACACACCACTGGGTGCCCCTGGGCTCTACATGCAGACCCTCCTCCCAGGCAGCCCCACAGTGCCGGAGAGCTGGCTGTGCCCCAGAGACTGCATCCTAGAGGTGAACGGCAGCAGCCTGCTGGGCGTCAGTTACCTGAGGTATGGCTGCCATTCTGCAGGGCTGGGTGGGCAAAGCGACCTGGGCTGGGCCAGGGCCAGGGCCAGCCGCATGACCAGCCTCGCCCACTACCCGATCCCATGGGCGGACCCGTCATTGCCCCATTTTGGAGATGAGTAAGTGGAAACATAGCCCTCCACCTGCTCTCTGGTTCCACCTCTCCCCCTTCCTCCCCCTCATTAGACCTCAAACGACCAGGCAGCCACCCAGGGGCTCAGGGCAGGGGTAGAAGTGTGAGCACAGGCTCTGCCACATGACCCCATGGCCCCTAATGCTCTGTCCCTGCCGGGGCTGAGTGTTCCTTGTAGGGCAACAGCACCCATTCCTGGACAGCACGTGACGACCGGTCCCATGCCCTGCCCTGTCAGCACCGGGTGACAGCTGGGGTGGAGGGTGGGTCCGCCCCAAGGCACCTCCAAAAGCTGGGCCCGCCTGCAGCTGGATGGCTGCCTGCGAGCTCTGGTCCGTGCGCTCCACACCCCTGTCCTGGGCTGCAGAGCAGCGGATCTGATCTGGCACGGGGGCGGGAAGATGCGGTTTCTGGTTGCCAAATCCGATGTGGAAACGGCCAGGAAGATCTGCTCCAAACGCCGCCCTCCTGGGTGGGCTGAAGGGCACCCTGGCGTGCATCACGCTGAGGCCCTGCCAGCTTGTTCCCATGTGGGGTCTTCGCCCTGTGGACGGTTTGCATCCTACTGTATATTTTATTTATATGACACATAACACTAAGTTGTGATGTTTGTTATAGAGGTTTTATGTTTGAAGATTTTAATGGAGAATAGATTCAATAAACTATCTTTTATATTCTTAGAGCAGGTGCTCCATGGAGGCAGGGTGGGCACTGTGCCTGGCTCCTCAGGGCCCAGAGGGACCCCCTACCTCCCTGCCAGTGAGGGGGAGACCCTGGGAGGACATGGGGGTCACTGTGATGGCAGAAGGGTTATAACTAACTAGTCTGCCTCCACCCTTCCCACTATCAAGGAGTGGCAGGGACATGCAAGGGACACCCCTGTCCCCCAAAAAGGGCTGGAGCTGCCAGCCAGGTGTAGTTTGCTCTTGGTAACCACATGCTCAATACGGTCCCAAGAAAGTGTCTAGAGGACCCCAGAAAGTTATAACATGAGAGTCCTGCCCAGGCCGCCTCCCCTGCACTCCCACCCCCGTTTCCTACCTGACCCAATGCCACGGCCTGGACTTAATACCAGGCCTTTCATCTGCGGCCTGGCTGATGGCCACCTGACACTGTCTCTGCTCTGGCAGGAGGCCTGCCTCCTTCATCCAGCTGACCATGTGCGGGTCCGTGTTGGTGGTGTGATGATAGCGGGGCTGGGGCACCTTCACACTGCTCGGCAGGTACGGTGGCGTGGTGGCAGGCATGTGGACAGCTCCCGTGACCTTTCTACAGCACACGGAGCTTGTGGCTGGGCTCTGGATCGGGGTCCTCATCGTTGGCAGGAACAGAGAGACCCAGGGACAAGGGGATCCCGGCCAGTCATCAGGAGATGCAGGCCTCATGTGGAAAGGGGTCTTAGGGGCCGTGCCCAGCCATGGCTCCGTGTCCTGGGTCCTCTCGGCACCCTGTGCCCACAGCTCTGTGCTGCCCTCTGGTGAGCGCAGCAGAGAGGCGCAGGAGCATATGCCCAGGCTGTGGGCAGCTGCTCTAGGCAAAGCACCAGGGCTACACTACCAAGTTACCAAATTGCCGGATAAAACATATTTTTCAAAAAGTCATTTTAAATGTATGAAAACCTAAAAAGAAACCGTATGACTTAACCTAAAATCCTTAGAGGCCAAAACTGAAATGAAGGCACAAGTTCGTGGAGGCTGGTGGCCGGCCTGAAGCCCACTGAGTTACTGGTCTCAATCCTTCACCCCACTCTGTGGGCAGGGGAGTCAGGGCCAACCACCCAGGTTGCACAGCCGAATGGGGGACCCCACATAATTGCAGAGCCCCTGGGAGAGGGGACACCCACAGCGTCAGGCCATCAGAGATTACCCCCCGGGCCCTCTGGGCACCTCACCGGCGTTACCATGGTTAATTCTCACATTGGTTCTTTTGGATCAGGGCGGTTATCCCAATTTCTCAGAAGAGGAAACTGGAGTGCTGCGAGATTGTGATTATCTCCATCATCAGCCGTTGCCATAACGCTGGGAGGAAAAGTCACAGATGCAGGGTCTGCAAAGTCATTTGCTCCCAGCCCTGCTGGAGTTGGTGCCGGGTGGCGTCTAGGTCTGCACCACGCGGTTGCCACGCTGTGCCCCGGGCGTGTTGTCTCCGGAGCAGCGGCACCGG